>PVKC010039790.1:0-12411 GCA_004027635.1 Crocidura indochinensis | reverse complement strand
TTGCCTAACCTCTTGTGCTATCTCTCTGGCCCAAACCTAGGTATTATTAAGACCTTCTGCAAATGACTTAGAATCTAGAAGCCTTTGACGTATTAAGAATCAAACTATTCCTGTTGCAAATGTATATTTAATCTAATAACCATATTCTTGAAAGATGAGTTTCTTTTTATAAATTGAAGTAAGCTAACAGAATATATACATCTAAAGTGTCTATGTTAATCTGATACATATAAACACTGTGAAAGGATTCTGACCGTCTAGTTTACACATCCACATTGTTTGTCTTTTCTTTTATAGCTCCCTTGAGTTCTACACTTTATCAAGTTTCAATTACACATGACATTGTTATCAACTATAGTAACAGGTTCTCGATTACCTTCTTTGGAGGATGGTGGAGAGTAGGAGATATTAGGAAGTGTTTGGTAACAGTTTAGTTGTAGCTAAAGATAAAATTCTGCTTCATTCTCTCTTCATCATACTAGTTCAAGCTACCATGATTGTTCACCAGCACAGTTCAGTAGTTTTCTGTCTGGTCTGGCCCATGTCCTACAGTCTAGGACCTAGTATTATAGATGAATTATACATGAGAAATGAAATATTTTCCTTTCATACAGAAAACTATTTGTTTTCACATTCCTATTACATTAAATTTATAAATTAATAAAGAGAATTGATTTAATCATCATGTAAAGGAAATTATGTCATGTTTATTCTCAACAATTAGCATCATTATCTCTTCTAGAAAATTCATAGCCTTTAATAAATAATGTGAACTTTACTAGATTCTAAATCATCTATCTAGTCACCTATCCCTAAAATCTTCCTAAAGCATTAAATTTCCCTCATCCCCAAGCCCCTTTACTTTCTCTTCCTGTCTACACCCATGCTGGTTCCTCCCTATTCTTTATTTTTTTACAGCTTAAGTTCACTTCCTTAGAGTGGTCCTCCTGCCTACTTTATCTAAGTGCTCATTACCTCCCACCCATTACCCTTTATCACATCAATCTGTTCATTTCCTTCTTAGTCATTGTGACAGGGTATGATTATTTTGTGTTTTCATTAGTTCACTCTATTGCAGTCTGTTCCTCAGATTATAAGAGCTATACCAGGAGGACTGGGACAGTAGTTGTTATTCTTATCAACTCTAAACCAGATATCGCAGTAGGCACAGAGCAGAGTTTCAACAAAGATTTGAGGAATAAATTCATTGGAAACTATAATAAAGTACCGTTCCCTTCCATTTCAACCAGTAAAATTGTTTAATTTCAGAATGGTAGAGTTTTAATCGATATCCTATATACTGCCATAGGGTTATTAGTGAACTTTTTCCTTTCCTCTGAAAAGCTCACTTTTAATATTGTCAAAGTAAAAAAGTCACTCCTTCCTTTCCAAGTAAAGCCTCTCTCTCTCTTCTATTCTCATGAACCACATCATTTCAGCCAGAATAATTATCTTTCACTTATTCCATTTGCTTCAGAACTTAAGTTATTTTGTGTTTCAAAGTATTTTCTTGTTATATACATATCATATAAACTATAGTACATAAAAAAACTAGAAACTAAAAAAGTCAAAGTTATACAAGTTGCTGGAATTTTTTCTTTTGTCATGTTGTGATATAATTATGATATAACACCTAGCACATAGACAGTGCTTTAAGTTTATAATAATTTTGATGATCTAATTTGATCCTTATAAAATTTGGAGAGAGCAGGGCAGTGAGTATGTGAGATTTGAAGCTTGATTTCTATCTATTCCTAGCTATGTGTCTTACATATATTGCACAAGTAATTTCTACCCTTATTTTCCTCTTGCTCAAATATAGGCACTATTATCACCCACTTTGAAGGTTATTTTAATACTTAGGAGACAGAAATCTTATAAAGAACTTAAGGAATTACTTTACAGAATGACTTCCAAAAATTGCTTACTCTGACATTGGAGAAGTAATGCAAACAGTAGTACACTTACCTTAAATGTCGCTAGCAGACCCCCCCCCCAAATGTAGCTGACCCCAATTTGGTTTCCAGCATCTCATATGGTCCCTTGAACTCGATTTGTAATGATTCCTGAGCACAGAGCCAGGAGTCAACCCAAAGGACAACTGTGTGTTGTTCTCTCCAAAATGAAGCTAAACAAACAAATCAACAATGTTTACTATTATGTCATGAATAAAAAAAAGACACTGGAGAGTTGAATATATTTATTCAAAATCACAAAGTGATTAAGTCCTGATCTTACACTTTTCTTAGCATTTAAGTTCCTTCACACACTTTTTTTTCCTTTCAATACATATTTGAAGTTTATTACCTTTTTTCATATATTATGATACATGTTACTAATTTAGTTATACTGTTTTCTTGAAATATTTACATTTATACAAAAGCCTTTTATGCTAAACAAATTTGTAAATAATCATTAATAGTGACAGGAATCAATATGAATAAATCAGGGGTTGTTAAGTTTTAACAAAGTATGTATCAGAGTTGTTAACTTCGTGAAAACTAATACTGAGGTTTATACAAAACTAATATGTTCCTGTTAAGAACTTATTCAGAGATCAACTCTTGCTAATTTGTCATATACTTCCTAACATTTTCAGTATGTAAAATTGAAAGTAATATCTAACAATATTAATGTGTAATATGTGTAATTATTAAAATATAGAAAATTAGGGGCTGGAATGGTGGCACAGGAGATATGGGGTTTGCTAAAGTGCTAAAGTAGGATAAACTGCGGTTCAATCTCCCAGCATCCATATGATCCCCTAAGCCAGGGTGATTTCTGAGTGCATAGTCAGGAGGAACCCCATAGCTTCACTGGGTGCCTTCACACACTTTTATGCGCAGCACAATTCTGAAATTCATCTGCAAGAGACCAAACTACTGGAATACCTGGTTAAGTTCTGTGAATCTAACATCTTGTAGACACCTGTAAGAACTCTCTTTACTTCTTCTTTTCCTCCTTTCACTTTTTTATTTTCATTAAAAGGACCCAGGCTCAATTGGAGATGCACCTAGGTTTAATTAATAATAGTACTCTTACATGAGTCACTCAAGTGATTTACCCATTGTTCAGTTAACTTTCTCCAATAAAAGTGGACAAAAGGTTTTAGAGTGTGGGCTGAGGCCAAATTAGGAAGTTGGAATACCTTTACCCTATAGTTTTGTTTGTTTGTTTTAGTTTTTGTTTTGGAGCCATACCCATTGAAGCTCAGAGGTTACTCGTGGCTATGCGCTCAGAAATCGCTCCTGGCTTGGGGGGACCATATGGGATGCTGAAGGATCGAAGAGTGATCCTTCCTCGGCTAGCACTGACAAGGCAGACCCCTTACTTCTAAGCGCCACCGCTCTGGCCCCTAGCCCTATAGTTTTTCACCTGTGAGTCCATCTACAGACAGTGACCGTAAGAAAAATCCTCTTTTTGAATCTATTGTAAAGAAAGTTAGTAAGCATTTTTCAATGTCAGTAGTTGCACATTTGGACGATGGAACAAAAGTGGAAAATAAATATATAAGTATATTTATAAGGATTTTATATCGAACAGAAATGCTCATTTGGTCATATATTGTTTATGGCTCCTTTTATACGATAATATCATAGTTGAATCATTGCAACAGAGACTAAGTATAAACTAATTACTTGCTAATCTGTTATAAAAATTTGAACCCCTTCTTCCGAAGGTTTATTGGATCTATATGCATTGTATATATCTATAATACCATCTAACTAGATAATCATATCAATTTAGATAAATTACTATAAGACCACAAACTATGAAAAGAAAATCATGTTATATAAGGTTCATTTAAAATGTGTCTGCAAATTCTTTGTTCATCTTTTCTTCATTAAGTGGAGCCTGATTTTCCTTTTCTTGAGTATGAATTGATATTAATGATACGATTACAAGGAACAGAATTCTGTAGAAGTAATGATTTATGATTGTGAAAATAGATCATAGCAAAGCCCTATGGTTTTCTCCTTGACTTTCTCTTTTGTATTTTTCAGATACTAAATTATTGTAGAGCCAGGTATACAGTGAAGTGCTCCTTCATAACACTCAGTTCTCATTGTTATAATTATTGTAACTCAATCTCTAATAGTGGCTTATCTGCATCAGGGAAGATATTTTTGCAGTTTAAAAGAAAGAATGGGAGATTTAATCCTGTAACTCATTGGTGTCAGTAAAGTGGGAATTCTAGAACTAGCACTATAATTTCTTAGTTCCTACTATGTGTAAAACAATGCAATTGCACTTCACAGGCTTTCTCCCTGAATGCTAACAGCAACATCATGAAGTATGCACGAGGAAAGTTTATGCACTGTGGAAAGTTTATTACCTGGGTAAAAAATAAGTTTCCCAAGGTTTCACAGCTAGTAAACTAAGAGACAACCTGAGAATTCTTAGTTCAATCCTCAAAACTCCAGTTTCACCCACATTATTCTTCTAGAAAAAAGTGAGCAGTTGTTTGGAAAATTATCATCATCATCATCATCATCATCATCATCATCTTCATTATCATTTGGTGTTTATGGGCAGTGGGTGTCCAAGACTAGAAGATCCAACTAGAGGGTAGAATGCCAATCTAGAGAATAGGTCTCTTGCCTTGTACACAGGCAACTCAACTCACGTTCAATCTCTGGCACCCTAGATGGACCCCTACAACTTCCAGGATTAAATTCTTGAATGCAAGCCAGAAGTAACATCTAAGTACTGCTGTGTATGTCCCCCCCCCCAACAAATCATACAAGAAGCCCATATTTAGCCCTCTTAAATATGTAGATCCACACGAAACCATAAAAGCAGTGGAGAGACTCTCTGAAAAGCCAGAGAACAAAGTGATGTTTTGAAGACTCGTCCTGCTTGCTATGTGACTCAATAGCAGGTACCTACAGACTTATCTCTGGAGGCAGTGCCTTGGGGCACAAAAGCGGTTCAGTAAAGCCTACCTTCCAAAATGACAAAGAATTAAATATAAACATCTGTGACCTAGAAATGAAAAAAATTTTTTTTCAATTTTCCACTGATTTGTTTATGTAAACATCTGAATGCTATTTCATGGCAAGAAATAATGGGAGAGGCAAATATAAACAAAGTTTCTACGTTGAGAATCATAAAAATCAAAACACAAATGACTAGTCACATGTAACCAGCTGAGCCTGACTGAGGAGCAATGAAGAAAGCCTGGGAATGCTTCAGAGAATATGAGAGAGGAAGTCATGAGGAAAATAAGGAACATTAAGGGGAAAACATGGATTCTTGATGATAGAAATAGAAAGATGGGAGTACTCTTGGAAATTATGAACTATGAGTATATAGTGAGTGGATGAATGCAGAGGAAACTAATATAATTTGATGATTATTATGTTTCTTGGAAATCCTTTTTGTCACAATGGATGTAAGATCTTTTTTTGTTTGCTTGTTTGTTTGTTTTTGAGCCACACCTGGCAGTGTTCAGAAGTTACTCCTGGCTGTGAGTCCAGAAATTGCTCCTGTCATGCTTAGGGGACCATATTGGGTGCCGGAAATTTATTTGCCATGTGCAAGTCAAATATAAATGTCCGCTATGCTATCATTCCAACCCCAAGATCTTAATTTTTCAATATGACAATTAATAGTCACAACATGGTTGGACACTTGAAATGGGATTAATGTAATGGAGCAGTTAAAACTGCATTCATTTTATACAATTTTAATTTAATTTAAAGTTAGTTATGTAAGCGTTGTCATTTCATTGTCACAATAATTCTATGCAATAGTTATCACCCTCGCCACAATTTATGGATAAAGAACCAGGCATAATGATTAGCCAGGAGGGCACAGTCATCTCGTTATATTTAAATAGAGATATCCTTACTCTACAACCTGTGCTTTTAACCATTCCATTGTGTCAGAATTTTGCGTATACAAATGTATTTGTGGAAATAAGCCCCATCATTAACAGAAAGTCCATCAGATTTTGATAAGGGAATTACTAGCAAGATAATTGGGTAGTTTACTGTTGAACTCAGGTGTGTGAATATTTCTGAATCATCTCTTTGGCAAAATCTATACGATTATGCTGACATGGTTCACTATTCCAAGCAAGTGCTCCTACTGAATGAATTCCGAAATGCATTGATTTTAAGAGATCCCAGCACTTTCTCACCAGAAGTTACTTAATCCAGACAAGTACATCTTGGTGGGTCTGGGGAATGACTCTGTAATTAATCTGAGGGAAATCAGAGAGTATTTTTTTTAACTTGTAAGGATTTGACATTAAGAGTCCACAACTGAGGCTCTATCATGTGGATTTGAGAAAGCTTTTAGGAATATCTCTCTGCAGATTGCTGACATTTGCCTGTCCCACTAGGATGCTGAAATTGAATTCTGATGCCAGTTTTTCTTCAGTGGGATTAATGGCAAATTGAAGAGAGAAATCTTAGAAGTGACAGGCTCTCGAGAGGGAGTGAGAATGAATTATGGTGCTCTAAGATGGGTTTGAACCAATGGTTCCCAGGGTAATGTGTCATAACTACAGGACACAAAAGGTCACAGACTGTGTTAACTTCAAGATGAAAAGCAGCCAAACCACACTGAGATGAAATGCCAGGTCATATTTTCTCTTAGTTGTAAAATGTGCAACCTTGAAAGATGAGCAAAGAATTCCAATGAACTGATTGGTTAATATAACACAAAATCTCATCTAGATTTGGGGGTGCACAAGTGAATTCCTGGCAACCTGGCAACCAACTATATCAGCTATCCCGAAAGGATTTAATTCTGAACTTTGTCTATTTCTTCAGTCTATGTACTGACCACCTATTCCAGGTTAGCATGACTTTAGCTCATAGGGACACTATAGTGAATGAATAATTAATATGTTATTATATTATTCATATATAAATATAAATTCATATGAATATGTTCATATTTATATATCCTAGTGGGGGAAACAGAGTCATAAATAAGTAATTTAAACAACACAAATCAATTTCTTTTCTATGCTTTATTTTATTTTATTTATTTTTATTTCATAAAATAAAATCAGATGCTACAATATTGTGCTTTAGTTGTAAAAGTCATTTCCCTTGGTCTGACAGATAAAGGGTAACTTCTTCACTCTCAGAAAATAGTCTTCTTCTGTTCTTTGTATCTGCTCAAACCATTTTTCCTGGTAAACTGCAGAAATGATATACTTGTCATCTCCCACTTACTGGATAAAATTTGACTTGTTTTTTTTTTTTTTTTTTGACTCACATATGATTTAATAAAACCTAAGGTCATTTTCTGGTATACTTTGAATTTGTATTTATTTCAACCACTGTTTTATGTTTTCACTTTTTTACCCCCAACTAGAGCACTAATTTTGTTTGTCATCTGGCAGATTTCCTTTCATATGTCCTCTCTGAATTGGTCTTATTGCTAATGATGATGGATTGATTACATGGTAATTAAAGTTATCATCATTTATGAGTGCTGGGAGATTATAGAGGATAGTTTACTCTCTCAGACAACCAGGCATATGCTATTTATTTGGAGGAAAGAGTTGCTCATGAGGTCTGAGGGTCCCACTGGCAATTTTTGTCATGCCAGGTTGAGGGATCAAGGCAAGGAATGGGAGGATGCTGCGGTGCTGCTCAGGTTCTGTGAAGTCAGACATTATTCAAGATAATCTATGACTCAGGAGACCACACCTGATGCAGGGGTTAAAACCAGTTTGGGGGGCCCGGGAGATAGCATGGAGGTAAGGCGTTTGCCTTTCATGCAAAAAGGTCATCGGTTCGAATCCCGGTGCCCCATATGGTCCCCCGTGCCTGCCAGGAGCAATTTCTGAGCATGGAGCCAGGAGTAACCCCTGAGCACTGCCCGGTGTGACCTAAAAACCAAAAAAAAAACCAAAACAAAAACAAAAAACAAAATAAAAACAAACAACCCAGTTTGGGCATATGCTAGGAAGTCAGGCATATGCCCTCTTCACTGTGTTATCCCCTGACTCCTACAGCATGCATGCTTGAGTTTATAACACAATGGTAATAACACTTGATAATTCTGATTTTTAGAAAATCTCTAGATATTCTTTTTGCCTTAAAATCAATTAACAGATTACAGCCTGGAAAATTTCTCTCTCTCTCTCTCTCTTTGTCACACCGTTTCTAGAAAGTCCAGGCTATGGAAAATTTTCTAATGTAATTAATAAAGTGGAAGAATTCTGAGTACAGAAAGCACTCAGCTCAGTTCATTAAATCCAGTGTACCCACATCCTGTAAGATGTGGAATTTCAGTTTGGTATTAAAAAAATCTACAATAAAATATTCCTGTAAGAGAAAAGTGATGCCCAGAAACAAATTGTCACAATCGAATTTCATTCTTCCTTAAGTTGATGAGAGATTTTACAGACAGAACTATTTCACACTTTGCATCACATGAAAATAAAAAAACAATTGGCTCCAGTGAGGTCATTTGGGGCACTCTTTCTTCAAGACAGCACCCTTATTCTTACTGGCAGCTGCCACAAGAAACAACTGGAATACTTCTTGTTTGTGTACAAATACCAGTTTCTCTGTGCTCAATCTTCTTTCTGTAGTTGCTCTTAATTTTCCATTAGAAAGACATACTACCTTCCTGTCCATTCTGCTTTTAGTGAGAATAATCTTAAAATACATGTCACAACAATATATCATTCACCTGCAGAAAAACAAAAACAGCAACAAAAAACACCCTTCTGCTGTATTTTAGAATAAAATTTGCATTGTTTTGATGGCCTCTAGTGGTAATTCTTGTTTTCTCATATATTTCCTTTCCTTTTTTTAAAAAAAAATGCACAACACACCTGACAGAGCTTTGAGATCCAAACTCATTCCTGGCAGGACTCAGACTAGCAGTGCTCAGGGAAAGCTCCCACTAGGGTTCTAGTGCCCTGTAGGCTTGAGGGCAGCATGCAATTCAGGGTATCAAATTCAGGGCCTGGAACAGACTAGACGTGCATTTTACCACGTTAGTTGTCTCCCTGGCCTATCACCCGCTTTTCTCACCACTACTTCCAGTCCTGCCACCCCAGCCTTTCGGTGTTTGTAGAATGTTGTCAAGTGCTTTTCTATTTTAGGGACTTTCATAGACAATCACTATTGTGTGAATCCCAGGTCATTTTGCTTCTGCAAAGCCTTGAGTGGCCTTTCTGAAGCCAATTTTCCCTGCTCTCCTTTTTTACTCCACCTGTACTATGTTCTCAGTTACTGAACTTGAGTAAATGAATTTGTAATCATCTGTTTATGTCATTATATATGCATTGTCTATGTCCCCAATACCTTGTGAATCCCTTAGTTTCTTCAATTTTATCACGATTCTTTGCAGTGAGCTTATATAATTTGAGAAAGTATTGGATTTATATTTCATAAAAATAGAAAGGGGAGGTTTTCATTTTAGTTTTTGCTGGTTTTTTTTTTGGGGGGGGGCTCTATGTCTGGAAGTGCTCTGATCTTACTCCTGGTTCTGCACTTAGGGATCACATCCAGTGGGCTCAGGAGATAATATGGAATGTCAAGAATTGAAATAGGGTCAGTTGAGTACAAGACAAACACCCTGTCAATGGACTATTGCTCTGGTCCCAGAGAAGTACTAATTCTTTAGGGTTGCTATAACAAAGACTTAGTTCAAAGTATCAGGGGCTTCCGTTTTTTTTGAGACTGTGAAGGAAAAAATAGTGATACGTTAAGCTAGTCATCCTGTCTCCAGAGCCCTCTCCCTCACAGGATTTTCACACCTCTCTTTTTGGAGAGGGTGTTTCCACTTAGAGAAACTGAAGACTGAGTCAGAGTGCAGAGAACCCTGTAGGAAAATTACTCCTTCTCCTGGTCTTTATTAGGACCAAGCCTAATCAGACAGAATGAAGAAATCCAGAGAGTCACTTGTGGTTTCCTGTAATTGCCTCTATTCCTGGATCAATGACAAAACAGAAATCCAAGCAGCTGTGGAACCTTCAGCAGCTTTACAGGATAAAGAACGGAACAGAGGTGAATAAGCACTCATTCAACTTTTAGGGAAGCCATAGAGACTGGATGTGAAGCAGAAAAAAAGTGCTGACAGGACAATTAGCTAACAGTCTCTCCCTTTGTCTTGGCTTCTGCCCTAGAAAAAAAGCTCTGTGGGATGTGGAGAGGTGAGATCTAAAGCCAGAACACTGTCTCTTTCACTGCAAAGGTGTTTGAAAGTATTTAAAGGTACTAGCATGAGGTAACACAGAGCTTCCAGATCCACCTTCGAATGACTTATGATTACTGCAGATTTTAATTAGGAAATCCCAGCTTCTGTTCCAATACAGGGATGTGGCATAGCAATAACCTGCTCAGTGGGGTCACATATTCCCCTTCTGCTAGTCCCCTGCACATCCTTTCCTTGTCAGCAGAGAAAACAAAACAAGATTTTATTGCTTCTCATGAACTTTCAGGCTTGAGATCATTAAGAAGTGAACTATGGGGGCCCGGGAGATAGCATGGAGGTAGGGCGTTTGCCTTTCATGAAAAAGGTCATTTGTTCACATCCCGGTGCCCCATATGGTCCCCTGTGCCTGCCAGGAGCAATTTCTGAGCATGGAGCCAGGAGTAACCCCTGAGCACTGCCGGGTGTGACCCAAAAACCAAAAAAAAAAAAAAATGAAGTGAACTATGTTTGAGCACCTGCTGTCCAATTCAATAACTACTAGACTTAAATTTAAATTAAATTGTATAATGTCTTTAATGCATAGTTTTCTTCTGCAAGAACCTGGGTTATGTTTAAAGTATATCTTGCAAGAAGTGTTGCTTCTATTAGATTAGATAACATCTGAAACTGTTGGCCCAGTAATTTCTAACTATAATCAAGAGCTCTGGATTATATGTTAAGACTGTGCCAAATTCTGTGTTATTTATTGTTCCTTAGCACCTTGCTCATGTCTGTCAAAACAGTGTAAGAACCTCTAGATTAGAGCCTGAGAACTTTATTCTTTTGTTGTTCTGATAAACTTTTTTTCTTTAAAATTATTTTATTGAAACAATTGTGATGAATAGACTCCTTCACAGTCAAATTTCAGATATACAGTGAGTCAAGGCCCTTCCCACCATCAATGTCAAAGTCACTCCACCTATGGCCATAGAATGCACCCTATACCACTACCCTTTGTTCCCTGGCCTGCCAGTATAACAGGTCTTTTTAAGTTTAGATTGCTAAATTTTAGGTTATTGTTGACTTTGGCTTGGTTATTTAGAAAACTTTATTTTTAACAGAGCTCCTCAGATAATTCTTATGATGAGACTTAAGTTGTAAGTAATCCTTGGGTTAAAATGCTAACATGTTAACATCTCAGCTTTGAATGAAACACACTGACACTAGCATGTACCACTGGTGGCTCACATTTAATTATGGTTTAATGAACACAAATAGCAACCTGTGTCAATGTGTTAATTTTGTCTTTAAAAGACTTAAAAGCAGACATGATTTTATTCCCTATTCTCATTACTAATTAACACTCAAATATTTCTGGAATGTATAACTAAGTGTATAGATTCATCCAGAGAAGCTTCTAGGTGGTTCTCAACCCTGACTTTTCATTAAAATTAATTGTGCGTGTGAGTGGGAAGAAATTACTAAAGAATGCTAATTTTGGGCTCAGATTCTTGGAGGACTAGAGTAAGTGAATTAAACTTTCCAATGGTGGAGTGTAAAATTGCTTTTATTTTAATTGAGATATAAATACACCATTCTCAAACACAATTAATACAATTTTAAATTTAGATATACCTTTTAACCATCACTCTTTTGAAAACATCAACTATGTCTTAGTAATCTATACCCTACATTCTTTAGCTGTGATTCAATATGGGATTGCTAAATAAATATGGATGTTGCAAAAATCTTTGACAACAATTGAAGTATTCTAAGCAAAATCAAAACTTAATTAAAAATCAACTATGTAATTAATCCATAGTATTTCTGGCAGAATTTCTCCACATTACATTAAAGTAGTAAGTGGAAAATGTTTCCTGACAGAATGCTCCCCTATGCTCCTCACCCTACTGTTTTAATTTTTTTTTAAAGCTCTTCAGGTGATTCTCACATTCATCAAAATTGGAGAATTGCTGATTTGGGTTTTGGAATATTGGACTCCCTAATTTTGGTGGGGGTGTTTGGGTCATACTCGGCTGTGCTCAGGGGTTACTCCTGGCTCTATACTCAGAAATCGCTCCTGGCAGACTCAGGGGACCATATGTGGTGCCGGGATTCAAACCACCGGCCTTCTGCATGAAAGGCAAACACCTTACCTTCATGCTATCTCTTTGGCCTCAAGGACTTCCTATTTCTGTTTATGCTACCTCTGGTAATATTTGTGAATTTGAATGAGATAAAAATAGGGAATAACTGGATGAATCTTTTGTTGTTGTTTTGGTGCTATGCCCAGCT
>PVKC010039789.1:0-12454 GCA_004027635.1 Crocidura indochinensis | reverse complement strand
TCTTCCTTTCTTTCTTTCTTTCTTTCTTTCTTTCTTTCTTTCTTTCTTTCTTTCTTTCTTTCTTTCTTTCTTTCTTTCTTTCTTTCTTTCTTTCTTTCTTTCTGTGATACTCAAGGGTTACTCCTGGCTATTTGCTCAGAAATTGCTCTGGCTTGGGGACCATATGGGACTCTGGGGGATCGAATGGCAGTCAGTTCAAAGTTAGCGTGGGCAAGGCTGACACGCCTTACCACTTGTGCCACTGCTCTGATCACCAGTTTTTTCATTTCTGTTCAAGTTTCTCACTTCTACTCTCATATGCTATTGAGTTTTATTGTCAGTCCTTTCTATGATTTCCTTAAATGTCCTCAATATTTTCTCTAAATAATTTATGATATTTGCTATATATGTGGCTGATACCAATTATGTCTTCAGAACTATCATCCTTATTTGCTAAACATGGTGGTGATCTGTGTTGCTTTCCTATTGTGATTTATACTGTGTGGTGGTGTTTATTATGTTTTGAAGAGAAATGTGCACCTTTGAAATAAAGCAGAGAAGTTCTTTGGGTGAACTTACCTGGGATGAAAATTCTCACTCACAAAGAGAACATTGCTTCTGGTCTGTTCATCTGCCTCAGCTTCTTGGTATTCTATAGCTGGTGGAAACAATCTTGAATGATTGAAAGACCCTCTCTGTCCTGGTACTTCTCTTTCCTTCAGTACACTGAACAAGGGGTTCAATGTGACACTAGTCACTAAGAGGACTACACTGCAGGTTTGTCTCTCTGCTTCAAAGTCCTGCGACTCTGTCATGACGTGTAGCAAGAACAACCTCTTCATTAAATGGTTTGGGAAAACTTAGAATCACTTGTTAAGAAAAAATATTGTATCTATATTTTACAACAACAAAAAAGTTCATAAAATGGACCAAATATCTAGAGATTAGAACAGAGTCAATAAAATTGCATGGATAAAAACATAGATCTAACTTTCAAGGAACCCAAAAGACATCTTCAATGACTTAATGTAACTGGCAAAGATAACAAAAACAAAAATATGCAAGTAGGATTATATAATCTTTAAAATATATTTTCATGAGTATAAATAATAAAATAATAAACTGGGAGAAGATTTTCATATACAATACTTCAGATAAAGGAATGGAATCTAAAATATGTAAATCACTCACAAAGCTCTACAACAAAATAATCCTATCAGACCCTTGAAAAATATAAACAAGAGTTGAATAAACACTTTTAAGAACAGGATATATGACTTTCTGGTTAATGAGCATTAAAAAAGTTCTTTATCACTTACCAGCATAAAAATAGATTTAAATGACTTTACACCAGCAGAATGGTAGCCTATTAAAAAACAATTATAAAATAACAACAACAAAATCAACCAAAACCAAACATATTGAAACTACTAGTGTTGTTTGTTGATAGGAATGTCACTTGTGCAGCCCTGTGGAAAACAATATAGATATTTATCAAAATAGTATAAACGGAGTTCCCTTCTGACTGAACCATTTAGATATCTACCCTAATTCAAAAATATTTGTTTAGATATATACTTACATATAATTGTTCATTGTAACTTTGAGTACAATAGCCAGCACATAAAAACAACCCAAAATGGTTAACAATATATGAATGGGTAAAAGAAAATCCGTTATGCTTATATCACATATGGAATGCAATAGTATTCAGCACAAAATAATAAGGTCATGGTAACATGGATAAAAATGAAGCCTATAATAAGCAAAATAAGTAAACCAGAAATAGAATGTCAAGTATAGGATGATCTTACTCATATAGATCTATAGAGAAGTAAAAAAAGGGGTCAAGACAGCTAGAATCAGTAATATACCTTGGATACTGGAAAACAAATCTTGGCAGTTTTTAGTAAGGGGGTGGTTATTGGAGAAACATGGAAGTTAACTAGTAATAACATGATTTGGAATTTTTTGATGATGGTAATGGAGATAATAGTATTCACAAAATATAGCTATCAGTCAACATATAATGAAATGATGGACTATAGAACATAAAGACAGACCAGAGATGACATAGGGATAGCAGTGGAAAATTCTGGGCTCTTAAGTGATAGAATTATCCAGTAAGTTTAAAATTATGCAAAAATTTAAACACTATTAAATTTAAACTATAAATAAAGCCATACTTATTTTTATTATAAAATAACAAAAATAAATATTTTCCTACCCATTAATTGGTATGACTTTTGAGAGTTATTTCAAACTATTTTTTGCTTCTTATCTTGCACATATTTTTAGAGATCAAATAATATAGCTTTGGATTCTTTCATATATGTATATGTATATATACAGATCTTCATGCCCCTGTCACTAAAATCTTTAATTATCTTTGTTAGATTTCTTATTCTTTTTTTCTATTTTTTATTAGTTAAAGAGAAAATATCATATAGTTGACACAATTGATCATAATACATTTGTTTCAGGAAGAACAAATGAAGAGTTATTAAATAAAAAAGAAAGAAAAACTAAAGAGATGAAGAGATGAAAGAGAAAGGAAATAAGAAAAAGTTCAGGGGCTGGAGAGATAGCATGGAGGTAAGGAGTTTGCCTTTCATGAAGAAGAACAATTGTTCGAATCCTGGCATCCCATACGGTTCCCCATTCCTGCTAGGAACCATTTCTAAGGGTGGAGACAGGAGTAACCCCTGAGCGCTGCTGGATGTGACCCCCCAAAAAGGAGAAAAAACTCAGTAGCAAGTATATATTTAAAAATTATTGAATCACCAATGTACTCATTAAAGCCCTATCTAAAGGATTAGTAAGCTCTTAGTTTTTTTTTTTTTAAGGATAAGAGTTAAAGAAATACAGTAAGAATGGTGTTAGAGTGGTGATTTTTGTTGTTTGTATAAGCCTAGCAAAATATGGAGGAAATGGAAAGTCTTTGACATAAATATGAAACCTTGCCCCTCAAGTTTTCTGGCATAAGACCAGCTCTAGGCTCTAGTCATACTAGGTTGTCCAACCTGAATCATTCTCTGTGGTCCCAGTAAAAAAAAAAAAAATGTTTCTGCAATTCCCTGTTGTTGGTGTCAGGTTTCTGTAGTTAAAAAAATGTTTCCCCTTGGGGCCCGGGACATAGCATGGAGGTAAGGCGTTTGCCTGGTGCCCCATATGGTCCCCCGTGCCTGCCAGGAGTGATTTCTGAGCATGGAGCCAGGAGTAACCCCTGAGCGCTGCCGGGTGTGACCCAAAAACCACACAAAAAAAAAAAAGTTTCCCCACATTTGCTGTTGTTGGTGTCAGGTTTCTGTAGTTAAAGATCCTGGATTCTGTGCATATCCTTCCTTGAAGTCAGGATGATGTGAAGCATCGTCTAATTTCACCTCACAATTAGAGGGCAATGTGGAGAGCCCTTGTTTGAAAGCAGATTGTTGCTGCTGTTAAGTCTTCTGGGTGCTAAGGGAACCGTCTTTGGAGTAAGTCGATGCCAGGGGGCAGTAGAATCTTCCCTGGTAGAGGATTGCTTGCGGGTGATGTTATGAACAGTCGTGATTGTTTCGTAGATGGTATCCCTGGTTCAAGGGTGAAAGGACAATGCCAGTTCTTCTGAGGTCTGAGCCAGGTCATTATGACAATGTTCAGGGTGTAAGGCCCCACTGCATTACGAGATTTGTGTGTTCGTATATCTATTAGATAAGAACTTGTGTGACGTATAATAATTTCCCATTTTAATGTGCCCATGCAAAAGAGGAACAATGCCACAGGGTATTATTGATGTCTATGGGGGTTGAGAGAACAAATCCAACAATCCTCGTAAATTGGTTCTAACATAAGTTCTAAATTGAGGGACCTTCTATCAGAATTCCTTATTGAACAATCACACAAAAAAAAAAGAGAGAGAGAGAAAAAAACAAAACAGTGGGGGAATTCTCATTATATAAGAGAATATTCAGTAAGGGTTATAACTGTTAAGGGAAAACTGGCTTCCAAAACTGTCTTCCAAGAAGGCTCAGTATAGAACCAGAAGCCAGGAATTCGTCAGCCTCTGACCCCTGTCCCACCCTCCTGGGCTGGGTGGGGGTCGAGGGAGGCCTGGGGTTGCCTCTAGAATCTTCCCTCACTGGCCTCCTGGACTGGCACCCAGGGAAGGCTCTGGAGACCAGCAGGAAGGAAAGGGAAGATGGCTGGGGGTCCCCGGAGTCTTGAGGAGAGGCCTCCTCAGACCCCATGTCAGTGAAAACTCTAGAGTTCTTATTGTTATCCATCTTATACCTTCTAGATCAGTATAACTTGTACCAGAATAATATTTTAATGACATATAACTGTTAATGTCACTTCTGTTCAAAAAGAATTTTAATATTAAAAACTGATGAAAATTTATACTATTATATATATAGTGATTTATAGTTATTCATACTTAGGTTTTAGACATATAATGTTCCAACATCAATTCCACCACTTTCCAAAACTTTCCTCCTAGGTTTTCCCATGTTTCCTCTCCTATTTTGCCACTCCAACCTGCCATCTTGACAAGTGCCTTATTTAGTTTGGTTGGTTTTAATGATTTTGGTATCGGTTACTCAGAGGTTTGGATGGTTAGCTCTATAATTTCGTAACGTCTCTGATGCATCTGGATCTCCTTGACTCTTGTTGCTTTTCATCTATCTCTTGCCTCAATGACTGCCACACTATATCCTTCCTTTAAAGAGATATATGCACCTCACATTCATAGTTATTACTTGTAATAGCTCAGAGCTGAAAGTAACTCATGAATGGATATGTAGATAATAGAAATCTAAGAGCTCATTAATGGATATGTAGATAATAGTTATGTGGTATGTATGTTTTTGAGATATAATTTAGGTATAGAAAAGATAAACCTACTATTTTAAATAATATTGTGGTCAAAGAGGACGTTATGCTAAATAAAAGGAATTAGATCTAAGTAGAAATAAAGATGTCACATAGCCACATTTTAAAAATTCTCAATATCACTTACTATTTTCTAATCAAAACCATAATTTGGCTTGATCTAAAATAGGTGAGAATGACCTATATCAAATAAATCACAATAGAACAAGTATTTTTAGCTTGTGGTAAATAAGAAACTCCATTAGGCTATTGTGAATCTAGATGGGCACAGCTCAATGAAAAACAGTACAGATTTATTTTTTAAATAAATTTAAAATTTCCATATGCTCAGCAATATCACTCCTAGTCATTTATCTCAAAGATTAGAAAACATTTAATTTGAAAGAATAATTGAACTCACATATTTATAGCAGACTTGTTTTTTTGAAACAGTCAAAACATAAATTCAACCTGAATTACTATATACATAAAATTGAATAAAGAAGTCATAGAAACATAGACTGGAGTGGTAGCACAGTGGTAGGGCGTTTGCCTTGAATGCAGCTGACCCAGAACCAAGCTGAGTTTGATCCCCAGAGCGCCATATAATAACCCAAGCCAGGAGCAATTTCTGAGTGCAGAGCCAGAAATAACCCCAGAGCACCACTGAGTGTTGCCAAAAAACTTAAAGAAACATATAAGATAAACTATAATTTAATTATTAAAGAGCAATTATATTGTGCATAGCTGCTTCCCTTGCATAATGTTAATCTCCAGCATTTCATCTTGGCTTCCCAAACCTACCAGAAGTGATCCCTGAGCACATATCCATGAGTAATGCCTGTGAAACATTAGGCGTTAACTCCAATCACACACACACACACACACACACACACACAAACACACACACACACATATATGGGTGGGAGGGTGTGTAGACTTCGGCTGTACAGTAGTTCTTTACTTTAGAATTAGAAATGGTAATATTATTAAAACTATGTTATAATTATAAATAAAGTCTTGGACATATTGGTGATGGATAGATACAGCAATATTACATCAAAACCATAACAATTTTGCATTCTTCTTACACTAGGTCAACAAACCAGCATCACTCTTTTTGACGAATCTCACTTTTAGGTGAATTATGTACTATGAACCTAGCATGTGTGAGGATTTTCTTCTAAAACTTCACTTAAGTGAACATTTTATGTATGTACTTAAATGCGTATTTTTTATCTATGTGCCATTCATACTACTGTAAAGACTTGTAATTCTCATTGGTGTCAATAAAAATAATAAAAAATAGCCTTTAAACTTATCACAGTATGTCGTTCATCTCAGTCACCTTTAGCATTGGTCAGTTCTCAGATGAAACAGCAATCATCATTGTCCAAGTACAATTGAACAACCTATGCCCCAAACTGCTGGTTTCTGCTCAAGTTTAACTGATTGGCACTATTGTAAGGATTGTTCTCTTTCTGCAACTTTTTCATTGAAAGTGAATCTCTGCCTTTAAATAGCACTTTATTTTTGCTCAGTCCTTTGTGGTATGGTTTCATTTTAACTTCCATTTCAACTTGAAGTTTGGTGACTACTAGGGTGTGAAATGGAACCAGCATGCTGTGCAACATGTACTAACTGAATGGTGCCAGGGACCCTGGGGGACAGGTTGGAACCTTTATTAGCTTAGAATCTTTAGTCACAATGAATTGGAAATTACTAATGATTCATACACAATAGTCCAGTCATCATGAACAATTAAGGAGCAGTGGTATAATTGACCTGATTTGAAGATACAGGGCAGCTGAGTATTTCTCCCTGGGGCCAGCTTTCTCATTTGAGCAGAGCAGATGGCCATCAGAGGATTACAATAATAAGGGCAGCTGAATAGTCAAGTGACCAATCAGGGTAACCAAGGGGACAGGGCAGTAAGATCTCTTCTGGATGAATGGGCAGTTTACACCTAACAGGTCTATGCCATATGTTCCTGTCTGTGGCATCCCAAGCCCTTTCCAGAAGTGCTCCTTTCAATGCAAAATATAAGGGTGACCAGATGTGTGACCTCACAAATTCCTATATATTGGCACTATGATGAATGCTAGTAAAACACAGAATTGTTTCAATTATTTAAAAAGAAAATAAAGTAGGCACGTATATAGTTGGAACAGTCAAAGTCCTGCTTTCTAAGTATCGGCACAATACATGTGACAGAAAAACAAGGAAAAGAGATAATTTTTTTCCTACAGATGACATTGATAAATGGTCACTATAAAATATGGTAATTTTAAAAATGCTCTGTGATGAAATACATTTCAGAAAATATATAAAGAATTATACCATGTTGCAATACCTTGATGGGGTTGACTGATGGAAGGATGGAGGATGAGGTCTTTCCCCTCCACCTTGGAGCACGCGTCTGCCACCCTGTTCAACTGGCGGTTCTGTGGTGAATGCGGCTGGTAAAAGGCTAGCAGACAGTCAGACTTGTGAAAATATGAGCTTTGGGGCCGGGCAGTGGCGCTAAAGGTAAGGTGCCTGCCTTGCCTTGTGCTAACCTAGGTCGGACCGCAGTTTGATCCCCCGGTTCCCCATATGGTCCCCTGTGCCTGCCAGGAGCGACTTCTGAGCAAAATAGCCAGGAGTAACCCCTGAGCGTCACTGGGTGTGACCCAAAAACAAAAACAAAAACAAAAAAAAAAAAGAAATTATGAGCTTTGTTTGGAGGACAAGACTGAAACCAAAAGCCTCAGCATCAGTTGCAGCCAAAAACCCCTTGACCTTCTACAGACCTTGCTTTTATTCCTCAGAATCAAGTATCACCCAATGGTGGGATCAGGAGCAGGATCAGGTACCACCCTAAGGTGGGAGCAGAATTTTCAGGTCACATCCTAGGGTAGGGCACAATCACCGATCAGGGTAGGGTCAGTAACATAATAATCCCATTGAAATGTTTACATACACAACAATTCCCCCGTTTGTTGATCACAGACAGAAGCTATCTAAATAACTGTGTAGTGGATTCAGCTTTTCAACAACCACAGGACTCTTTCACCTTTTCTTCACTTAAATGGTCAGTAGACGTATGGCCATTGGATAGCCTCCTTTGGGAATCCACGACTTGTCCACGCATCGTTCCATTCTCTTCATGATCAGATCTAGGAGCATTTCAATGACTTGGCTTATGTTTGTCCCATTGGCAGCACTAGTTTTAAAGTAGGGATTCCGTATCAAGGGCAGTATTGCAACAATAACACACATATCATATAGTGTATATATGGGTCATATGAAATTGTATATGGTATATATATAATTAATTTTTCTGAATAGGAAATGTATATGCCAAAATTCATGATAATGTACCAATCAACATTTCTAAAGCATGAAGTTTACTCCATGGCAATAACCTCTATTATTAGCTCTAGTGGACTGACCCTTCAGCAGAAAAGCTATACATATGCATCGAGGAACACATATGGGTATATATTCCTTTTGATTCATACATGTAATATAGATTTATTTTATTATATGTGTTTTATTAGACATGTTTTTGTTAGAAATATTTTCTAAAACTCTCTTTTTTCAGTCTGTATTGAGCTTACCTTTAAAGTTACTGTATCTTATTTCTTCCATTTCATAAAAAACTTTCTGTTATTTAGGGTTTATTCTCTTAGTTAGCATTTATCTACTATAATGTTTTAATAAACTGTATTTTAAATAACTAATTTTAATGTTTATTTTTATGGTTATAATTTTATTAGAAGAATTTCTGTGAGAAATGCTCCTGTTCTTTTTTAATTTTGAGTAATTTTGAAAAATTCAAGATATTTACGTCTGATTCTTAGACGTGCACCCATTCACTTTATTATACTAATTTACTATTTTAGTATATTTCACTAATTGTTTTATAATTCAGTAAGATAAATAAAAAATAACACATTTTTTTTGTTTTGTTTTTAGGCATCAATGTGGTTCTGGTGAAGTTCGATCATTTTTTAATTAATAATTTTTATTTTGACCATAGTGGATTACATATCTTTCACAGTAATATTTAAGTACATATTAATATTGAATCAGGGGAATTCCCACCACCAAAGTTGTCTTCCCACCACCCCTAATTTTTGCATGTAAAGCAAGTTCTTGTTGACAATAATATTTTAGGTACATGTTAACTTAATATCA
This sequence comes from Crocidura indochinensis, assembly GCA_004027635.1. Taxonomy (NCBI): domain Eukaryota; kingdom Metazoa; phylum Chordata; class Mammalia; order Eulipotyphla; family Soricidae; genus Crocidura; species Crocidura indochinensis. Next base: position 3,442 of record PVKC010039789.1, on the reverse strand, counting down.
GGGGGATTCCCATCACGGAACTGTTCTCCCTACACCTCCGTTCCCATCCTACCTCCCATATCTTCCTCCCTCAACCCCAGGCCTGCAAGAGCAGGTGGTCTCCTCTGTGCCTAACTTGCTACTTAGTGGTCTTACACCTGTGTGGTCTTGATAGCTCCCTTATTTCCTCCTGTAACTGGGAGTCAGGACTAGATAGATCAATTTACATGGTTTTGTTTGAAGAAGGAAAAAGTAATACACTGGGGTAAAAATCAAATACACCGAAAATGGGCATGGTCCAGTCTCTCATCCTTGGTTTGAGAGATGAAGGGGAAAACTGTGAATCACTCCGGTTTGAGAGATGAAGGGGAAAACTGTGAATCACTCCAGCAGTCAAAAAAGACGTGTCAAATAAAATAAAATATCCAGTGAGCACTCCAACAATAAAGGTAACCATCACATAAAAGCCATGATCTTGAGATAAGAGCATGGCAGAGCACATAAAGAAAGAAAAGAAAGGAAGAATATATATAAATATATATTATACATATATTATTATATACTATATATAAATAGATGGAGACAACAGCTTCAGTAACCACACCAAAAGAAGGAAATAGACAAAAACTAGATAGATGAATAAAAAAAATGGGAGAAAAGTAACACTTTTAAAACATTTCACTTAAGAATGACTTGGTGGGACCCGGGAGATAGCATGGAGGTAAGGCGTTTGCCTTTCATGCAAAAGGTCATCGGTTCGAATCCCGGTGCCCCATATGGTTCCCTGTGCCTGCCAGGAGCAATTTCTGAGCATAGAGCCAGGAGTAACTCCTGAGCACTGCAGGGTGTGACCCCCCCCCCAAAAAAAAAAAAAAGAATGACTTGGTTGGTACAGTGCTAGGAAACTTGTCTTGCAGGCAACCCAGGCTCAACCCTTGACCCAGCAACCAAATATTGTGCCTCAAGTACTGCCAGGAGTGATCTTTGAGTGCAGAATCAGGAGTAGGCCCTAAGCACCTCTGGCTAAAAAGTGAAAACACACACACACACACACACACACACACACACACCTTGGTGGGGTGGGATAGATTTTCTCTGTCCTTATAATTTAGTAACAATTTAAATTGAGAATATATTATTAGGAGAAAGATCAGTGTGTGTTTTTCTGTGTGTGTGTGTGTGTGTGTGTACTTTTTTTACATTGAGTCTTCATCTGAAAAGGTAAAAATCCAAAGAAGCAGTTAGGCTTGGGAGCTAATTTATCATTTTAAAATATGATAAACTGTGGCTAAGTAACTTGATTAACCCTTGTTTTATCCCTACCATGGTAAGGTCAATTCTGTAGACTATATCAAAGATTCTGTTGCTTTGGGCCATTTGTCATTTCATTACTGTTTCTCTGTATCTCATATTTGAAAGAGATCATTGAGATTATTTCTTATGTGTCCATTTTATTCAGGGAGATCACTCTGCATGATATCTTCCAGTTCCATCAATGTAGTAGCACTGCATGACTTTATCTTTTCTTATAGTTGAAGGGTTTTACATTGCACATAATCACCTGTTTTTAGAACAGAAAGCTCTTTGCATTTTTCATGGTTTTTAAGTGCCTTAATTAAAAATAATCAATACGTCAAAGTGAAATTTTGTTTTGGCATATTTTAATTCCCTTCATTAGTGTTGATAAGCCATCCCCATAAGTTTAAGCATTATTACATATTTTAAGTTTGTTTTTGTTTCTAATTATGTCCTTCTGCAATTGTGGGTACTCAAGATGTTAAAGAAAATAGAAATTACTCACTCTTTCTGTCTCAACTTCCCAGCTAATGGGGTGGTGGTACCTTTTCAGGGCATACCATGGGTCTTATATTTTTATCTGCAGGTGAGAAGCTTATATTTTTAACTTTCCCCCACTGAGGGCTCACTCTTCCTGCTCAATATCCCAGCAAGAGGAACAGCTGAATTTCTTGGGATATGTGTGAAGTACCCCATGGACTTGCTTCTTCTCCTGTAGCTTGCCTGTGTCTCTTGAGGTTTTTAAAAAAGCATGGCCACTTATGAAGTTCTGTGACAGCTTTTTTCCTAAGATTTCATACTTAACCCATTTATATCTCACATAGTGAACCCACACATGTTATGTGTAATCCTGGCTATCCCCATGGACTTTATGGTATTATGTTAATTATTCCTAGTTCTTTCTAGCTTTTAAGCCCCAGAAAGAAAAGAACATAAAGCAGGGGAACTAGTAAGAAATCACTGATAGGGGGCTGGAGAGATGGCATAGAGGTAAGGCATTTGCAAGTTATTTTATGGTTGCCTTTTTGATTGTTTATTGAGTTTCTATTTCATTAATTTCTGCTATAGAATTAATTATTTCCTTCATTTTTATTTTTGATTTACTTGTTTATCATTTTACATTTTTTAAAAATTATTCCATTAATTTATTTATGTAGGCCATTCCTTCCTGATGTATATACGTAATGCTATAAATTTTCTTCTTAACACCTCTTTTAGGGAAATAACTATGCTAACAACTATTATGATAATTTAATGAGTGAGAGAAGTAGAATGCCTGTCTCAAATACAGGTAGTGGTGGGTAAGAAGAGAGAGGGACCTTGGTGGTGGTAATGCTGTACTGGTGAGGGGGGTGTTCTGTTTATGACTAAAACCCAACTACAATTATGCTTGTAATCATGATGCTTAAATACATATTTTATATAAAGAAAATACCACTTGCTATAGCCACACATTTATGTATTCTTTTTTAGTTTTTTTCCCAGGAATCTTTTGATATACTCTTCAATTTTAACACTAACCCAAACTGCTTTCTTTCATTTCATTCTTCAGATCCAGTACACTGTTTTTATGTCTAGCCTGGTTGAGTGTTACTATTGATGTATTTCTTAAAATCTATCATCAATTGTTTGAAATATTTTACTGGCCCCTTATAGGGTGCATATGTATTTAGGAGAGTGATTTCTTCCTGTTGTACACATCCCTTAATTATTAAGAAATGTCCATCTGTCTGATAAATTTTTAAGTCTAATGTCTATGTTGTTTGATATTAGTCTGGTCACTCCAGCCTTTTTAAGGGAGCTCTTTGCTTAAATGATTTTCTTCCACCTTTGACTTTCTCTAAATGTGGTTTTGGAAGCAGAACAATGTTGGATTAAATTTTTTTTCCATTTTGCAACACTATGTATCTTCACTGGTGGATCAAGATCCACTGACATTGAAATGATATCGTCTTGAAATTAAGTGTCATCTTTTTGTAGGAGTTTGATGTGCTTGTTGGGCCTGCCTTACGAATAAAGTAGACCCTTCAGCTTTCCTTTAAGTTTGATTTCTAGCTTGTAAAGTTCCTTAGTTGTTGTTTATTGATGATGCTCTGTATTCTTCCCACAAACCTGAATGAAAATCTGGATTTGCGAAGTATTCTTGAAGCACTCATTTCATTGAGTA
>PVKC010039788.1:0-12466 GCA_004027635.1 Crocidura indochinensis | reverse complement strand
AAAGGCAAACACCTTACCTCCATGCTATCTCCCGGGCCTCTCCAAAATTCTTTTTTTAAAAAATAATATCTTTATTTAAGCACCATGATTATTTGTAGTTGGTTTTCAGTCATAAAAAAAAACACCCCCTTTCATCAGTGCAACCTTCCCACCACCAATGCCCCTCATCTCCCACTCCCATCATTCCCTGCCTAGCTTCAAGACATGCATTCTATTTCTCTCACTCGTTACCATTGTCATAATAGTTGCTGATGTAGTTATTTCTCTAACTGCACTCACTATTCTTTGTGGTAAGCTTTTATCATGGGTTGGTTCTTTCAGCCCTCATCTCTATTGGCTCTGGTTATACTGCCTTTTATTTTTCATAAATCCCAAAGATGAGCGAGACCATTATGTGTCTATATCTCTCCCTCTGACCCATTTCACTAATCATAATAGTTTTCATGTCCATCCACTAATGGGAAAATTTCATGACTTCATCTTCCTGGTGGCTGCATAGTATTCCATTATGTATATGCACCACAGTTTCTTTAGCCACTCATCTGTTGTTGGACATCTGGGTTATTTCCTGATTCTGGCTATTGTAAATAGTGCTGCAATGAACATAGGCATCCAGAGGACATTTTTTTGTATGGTTTTGTAGTCTTAGGATATATCCCTAGGAGTGGCATAGCTGGATTATATGTGAGCACAATTTCCAGTTTTTTAAAAATATTTATATTGTTTTCCAGGAAGACTGGACTAGATGTCATTCCCACCAGAAGTGAAAATTCTTAATACCATGACTTGCCTTTCTCAGAAGAGCTGCTAGAGACATTTCTCTTGAAAATGGCCTTGTGAGCCAGAACTTCCTCACTCAGCATAATTTCTGCTCCTTGTGCCACTACTTCATGCCTGTAGCAAATGATATGTTCATTCACAGGTTCAAGGACTGTTTTATTTTGGGGAAGGAAGCACAGCTGGCAGTATTCAGGGGTTAATTCTGACTCTGCGTTCAGAAATTGTTCCTCGTTTGAGGGACTAGATGGGATGCCAGGGATCGAGTCAGCATCTGTCCTTGGTCAGTCGCATGCAAGGCAAATGCCCTACCACTGTGCTACCACTCCGATCCTCAAGGACTGTCTTTTGTTTATTTGTTTTGTTTTGGGCCATACTCAGTGACACTCAGGGGTTACGTCTGACTATGTGCTCAGAAATTGCTCCTGGCTTCGGAGACCATATGGGATGCCGGGGGATCAAACCTGGTCTGTATGGGAGCCGGGAGGTGGCGCAGGAGGTAAGGTGCCTGCTACCTTGCCTGTGCTAGCCTAGGATGGACCACGGTTCGATCCCCCGGTTCCCATATGGTCCCCCGTGCCTGCCAGGAGCGACTTCTGAGAGTATAGCCATGAGTAACCCCTTAGCGTCATTGGGTGTGGCCCAAAAACCAAACCTGGTCTGTCCTGGGTCAGTAGCGTGCAAGGCAAATACCCTACCACTGCACCATCGCTTTGGCCCCACCTATAGGAATGTTTTTAAGATTCAAGGCTGTTTCCAGTTCTTGGTGATCATTGGCAATGACTTTCATATCTGTATATTATATGCATGCAGGTTCATTTCCTATGGCAACTACTTGTTATGGGACTATCTAGGTCACATGATAAGAATATTTTCAGCAGCTGGAGCGATAGTACAGTGGGTAATGCATTTACCTTGCATGTAAGCAATCCGGGTTTGATTCCTAGCACCCTAGATGGTCTCCTGAGAACCACCAGGAGTGACCTCTGAGCATAGAGGCAAGAGTAAGCACTGAGCACAGCTAAGTATTGTCCCCAAACAGCAGAAAGAATAATTCAACTCGATCACAAGCTACCAAGCAGTTTTCAGAAGGGAGGAAACATAACCCATTGCACCAAAAGCAAAGCAGAGACATGACATGTTCCTTCCCTTACTGGACAGGTGAGTTGACTTGACCTGACCTGACCATCCCTCAGCCAATCTAACAAGTCAGTGGTGGCAAATCTGTTGTTTTACTCTGCACTTCTGCAGTGCCTGAAAATATTGAGCATTTCTTTCTGCATATGGTTGCCATTGAGGAGGGCTCTCCCTTGCCTTCTGTGCCCCCTCCAGTAATGCTGTTATTCTTTTAACATTCTCTGTCTTCAGATTCTTGCTCAAATGTTGAACAGGAGGGAGGCTCTGGCCAGAGATGGGCTATATGTCAGGAGGGTGTTGGGAGAAGAAAAGGAAGGTGTGAGCTGTGGTGATGGGGAAGGGGGCAGGCTTGACACTGGGCTCCCTCCTTGCTCTTTTTGCTTCTCTGTTTCCAACTGACCTCTCCAGGTTCCTCATCCAAGGCCTGTCTAGTCTGGGAGTCCTTCCATGAGCTTCCTGGCCAGCACATTCCTTGGTAAACAGGATCAGTATAGGCTTAGCCATTAGTCCATGAAGGGATAGGCTTCCACCTGGCAGGGGCTCAGATGGAGTGAGGGTGGTTTATGCAAAGATGTAAAAATGGAGTGAGGGGAGATTGGTTAGAACAAAGGGAGATGAAAAGGGAATGAGGAACGAAGAAAGGAAGGAAAGAAGGAAGGAAAGAAGGAAGGAAGCAAGGAAAGAAGGAAGGAAGGAAGGAAGGAAGGAAGGAAGGAAGGAAGGAAGGAAGGAAGGAAGGAAGGAAGGAAGGAAGGAAGGACAGAATTTGGTACACAGGCTCAAGGTTAGTGGGAACATGCTGTGCTTGAATCCCTAAAATCTCACTGCTAGTTGGGCCTTGATGAGAATGAAGCTTCTGGAGTCAGTGAGGGAAAGTCCTTGTTTGGGGTCTCAATTCTGATGCCTTTCAGAGGGGTGAAAAACTGGATGCTAGCAGGAAGGGAAGAAGGAAAAGAAAGAGAAGAAGCATAGAACAAAGGTAAAAGAATTGGGAGAAGCCCAGTTGTTCAGGGGCTGAGCCAGAAAGGGTTTTGTTTGACAGGAATCCTGTTCTGGTACTGGGGATGGGATCGAGGAGGCCCTCTGTTGGGCTGGACCAGGTCAGTGTTTGGGGCCACCTGGGCATACTCAGGACCTATGAGAGGATTGAACACAGGCCCCTATATTCCAGGGCCCTGTGTTGCTCCTTTGAGCTGTCTTCTGCGCTGGATCCTTTTTGAGAAGAGCACTGGGTAAGCAGAGGAACCTCTTCACAACAATCTTATTAGGCTTCCCCAGTTCCTTCATTCTTGGCAGTATCTGCCTTCAGCACCATCTCTACTTCTCCTCAGAGATATAATTGTCAAGCCCACGTCTAGCTCTGTTGACCCATCTACATTCTGGGCCTGTGTCAGTGGGAGAATCCTGGTCACCTCCCATCTCATGTTCCCCACTCAGCCTGGTTTTCTAGACTCTGGCAGTGAGGTTCCAGTAATACTCACTGCCCTGATCCCCAGGGTCAAACCCTCCAGTTAAATATAATGTCATGGGCCCTCTAAATACACAAGCAGCTGGAATCTGTGATCTGAGGACAAGGTTGTCATTCTTATATGGAAACTGGGATGCTGATCCAGGGTCTGGGTTTGACCAGAGAGCCCCCACCCATGGCTATGGATTGAGCTTGTGGGGTTGGTGGCATATATGAAGCCAGGGTCAGGCATGTCAGCAATGCCGGTTCCAGAAGCTTTCTGCCTTTTTAGAGGTGTGGAGCAAGTTCTCTTCATGAGTGAAACCTGTGAGTTCTAGAAGGAAACAGTTCCAGGAAGGAGAGGAGGGGAGGGCTGAAGAGGATATGGAAGGAATGTCTGTGTGGGTTCAGGGCCCTGTAAAGGTTGGGGGCTTTACAGTCTGAATGTGTATGGAAATGTCTAGGCCAGTGTTGAGTGGAGACACATACCATTCTTACCAGCAGGTCTGACCTGGCTGGGTCACATGTGTGAGCATGTGTGTGTGTGTGCTTGTGTGTGTGTGTATGTGTGCTTGTGAGTGTATATGAAAGAGGTTGTGTGTGTGCATGTGTGAGCACCCCCCCACCCCCCCATGTGCTACACTCTGCCACAAGCCTGTGGCCCCAGGGGTCCGGGCGCTGAGCCTTTCCCGGGAAATGTATTAGGTCTCACAGCATTCCCCTCATAAAAATACAATAAACGCCCGGCAAGCGGTCGGCAAGTAATGACTCCAACCCGGGGCGTTCTTGGAAGGGCCTCTTCAGAGGCAAAGCCGAGAAAACTTAACGGAAATCTTTGGGGTAATTAGGTTTCTAGAGTGCAGCAACCTCTTAAATCATTGAGAGTTGGGTGGGACCTGGCGTAGGGCTGGCAGGGCACCCCAAAGCCTTTCACCTCTCTCCCTAGGAAAGCAGGCCTTGGGCAGAAGTCGGCCCCTGGTTTTCTGTGCTACCCCTAGCCCTATTGGGGCCCAGCCCTCACTACAGAAGAGAACGCTCAGTACTGAGCCATGAGGGAGAAGGCAGAGTGTGCTAGGGGCCCCACAAGTCCACCAGATAGATGGGCCTTATCTGATGGCACATGGGGTGGGTATAGAAATATGTGCTTGGGGGGCTCATGTCTCAGCTTGACTAGGGTTTGACTAAAATTCCACCAGGACAGAAGGTCATGCCTCAACCTCTCATTCCCTCATCCCCTCCTTGCCTCATCTGCATGGGGGGGGTCTCCCAAAGGGTACCTGGTATAGATTATGACTGTTGGGGACCAAGGGTTACTGACTGACATTATTTCTTCTGCTCCCTACAAGCCCCACCTCCTGCCTTTTCCCTGTTTTGTGGGAAATGGGAGGTTCAAAGTGGAGGTTTGGGGGTCTCTCTGTGTTTCCCAGAGTCCCAGTTCCCTTCACCCTCTCTTTTCTGTGAGGACTTTGTATATGGAGGTCCCCTATGTCAAAAGGCTCATTCCTATTTGTGTTACCAGCTAAATCAGGTGACATTTGAGGGGAAGAACCTTACAACAGGGGACTTGAGGGCCTGCTAGAATGAAGGCCGTAGGGGCATTTAGAGAAAATAAATGAAGAAATCTTTTTCCCAGATAAGAGAGGCCTGTAAAGAGGCCAAAGAAAGGGAGCGGCACCCGCCTTTGATCACAGGGGACTGTAATTACTCAGATATTGATTTGGATAATAAGTTTGCCAAAGCTCCTGAGAAGGAGAGAGAATCCTCCAGGTATTTCACTCAGGAGGGATTCACTGAAGTTTCCTGCAATGTTGAAGTCAGGCTAGAGGCCCTGAGCCCCCCAAGTGGGTGTTGCAGCACCCCCACTGCCCTCCATGGAGAGCAGGATATGCCCTGGTATGGCACCTGCCTGGGGGATGTGCCCACAGTCATTATCAGTGGGACTCTGGCTACTGAAATGGCCTCTGGGACCAATTGAGTTGCGCTGCTGTAGCAGATGAAGTTGGTCTGAATTCTGGATTCTTTCCATCATCTTCCTCTCTGTCTCTCTCTTTGTCTCTCTGTCTCTCTCTGTCTCCCCCCTCTTTCTCTCCCTCCCCCCCTCTCACAAATCTTCTTTCCCTACAACGTGTTTGCTTTCCTTCCTCCCCACTGGCACAGACAGAGACTGGAACCTCTGACTCAAGACAGAGGTCCAGTCTGTTCCCCTCTGACTCTAGATCAGCCTCTTAATTCCTTATGGGGTTCCCACAAATAGTGGCCCTTCCCTGACCTCTTTTAGTCATGGAGTTGATAACAGAGATGACGAAGGGCCGCTTTGTGGAAACACAGTCAATGAAAATCACAATTATGGCTTCTGTTTTTCTCCAGCCTCTCTGAGCTTCCCCAGGGCACTTGTTTCTGCATGGTGTCTATCTTTGGATTCTGCTTGGCCTTCAAACTCCTTTCCCTCTGCACATGTTTTAAGTCTCCTACAACAGTGCTCCTAGTCTGCTTGACATCATGACTTTGCCCTCCAAGAGACAAATATTATCTCCCCTGCTGTAGCCCCAGAGAATCTAGGCACTAGGCTGGCCAAATGTGACTGCTGTTTTTCAGAAGACACCATTTAGTGAGCAATTGCTTTGTGCTTGCCTCTTTTCACCATCCCCTTTCATCCGCAGACCAAGCCAATGGAACATTATCTTATTGGCATGAAAACAGAGATTCAGAGAGAGAAATCATAGAGTGTTTGTATAGTTGGCAAGACAATGTCTTTGCCCCAAGACCAGGCCTTTCTCTCTCCAAAGCCCAGGTTTGACATAGCATGCTATGGTTGGACATTGCATACCTGTCCCTGGTCATCTCCTTTACCCTGGAAGTTCTCTGAACTCCTTCTAGCTCTTAGCATGCTGTGAGGCTCTGAGTGGCTCACAAGGATGGAGGAGATAGGAAGGATTCAGCTCCAGCCTGCTAGAGTCTAAGCAGTGCCCATGGCTGCAGAGGGTGGCCTACTTAAGTAGGATAGTAAATATTGGCAGAAGTGTTACATGAAAGGGGCTTTAAAGAATGTAAACATCAGGGCCAAGGGGACGACAAAGGGGCTTGGAGAAGTCCAATAACAGCCGTTGCTCCAAGGAACTTGGTGTTCAGAAATGCCAGGATGTCCTTTGGTCAAAGGGCTTCTTTCACGAGTCCAGGCTGACAGAAGGCAGGGGAGAAGCTTGGTTCCAACTGCAAAACATGCTGGTAAGAATGCTGGTAAGGGCAGAGTGGAAACTCATGTCGGAGCTGTGAAAGACAGCAAGGACAAGATCAAGGGCCAAGTCCATGTAAGTGATGAATTCTGTCTTTAATCACCAGGATAGGTGGCAGACCATGGGGAGACCGTGTGGTGCTGGGGATGGCACTGGGTTTCCTCATGCAGAGCCAGTGCCATAGTCCTTTGAACTATGACCAAACCCAAGGCCATTCTTTTTCAGTACCATGTTTATGATCTTGTTAACATTTATGGCTTTGATGTACTGATGTAGTTTCTGCACTTCAGCACAACCAAAGTGTGCAGTTAACTTCTAATAACTTCTATCCTCCTCATGTGACTTCTAGTCTGTCTCTTCATTGTCTCCTTCTCCCTCTCCTACTTAGTAATCTGTGTTGTTTTTCTTTATCAAGGTCAAAGTTTTGTCATTGCCCCACATGGTTTATACCTTTGTTTTCTTTCTCTGTAGACTGCAGATGAGTAAGATCATCCGGTATTTATCCTTTTCCCTCTTATTTCTCTTAACATAACATTCTCCAGTCCCCTCCATGTTGTGGCAAAGGGCAATATGTAAATATTGTAGTTATGTAGATAGCTATATAGTATTTCTTGCTGGGTAGGTGTCATAGCCTATATCTGTCCAAGGTTATCCTTTTGTGATCTTTCATGAAGATCAGCCCCCAACAGACTTCCAACCTTTCCTGATTATGTCAACTGTCAATTTTCCCAGTATCTGCTCTGTATTTGCCCTGGGAGTGGTGTTGGGGGAGGAAATGGGACATGTCTCTTGCCTGAAGGAATTTGCAATTTGGTGAGGCCCAGACTATGGAGTGTGGGAGGATCCCTCACCTGTTCTTGCATTGGATGGATAAGGGGCATTCAGAGAGAGAGAAATCATGCATGAAAAAGCTTGAAGGCCTGGAAGATTTGGATGGGTGGAGGGCAGGCACTGTGGATTGAAGGTACATTTTGTGAAATCTTGGAGAGGGATGAACAAGTGTGATGCCTTTGAGATGGATTAAACGGGGTCCTTGATGAGACTCAGCTGTAAAGCACATGTCTTATATATGTAAGGACCTGGTTTTGGTCCCTGGTACAGCATGCAACCTTCCCCCAACACTGGGTGACAATTCTGGACCCCAAGCTACACAATCACTACCAACAGCACAACCACAAAAGATAAATTAAGTGGAAATTCCTTATGTCTGGGAGCTCACCCACTGCAGGACAGATGAGCCAAGAATGGTTTGCACATGTGAATGAGTGAGGGGATACATGTACCCTTCTTTCCTCTGCAGAGAGGACAACAGAATCCCCAAGTTTGGCTAGTCAGTGGTTGGGATCTGCAGGGGCTCTGGGAACCCCTGGGTAGGTATTGTTTAATTAATTATTAATTATAGAGTCCTAGATAGTGGATGGATGGATGGATGGATGGACCTTCTAGGCTCCGTCTGTTGCCTTGTAGCCCCTTCCAGCCTAGGGGTTCTGTAGGTATCAGATGACAGCGAGAAAATGATCCACAGCAGTCATGAAGTTTCAGGAGAAATTCAGCTTTATTACAAGCTAACCACCTTGTGTGACTTCTAAGCTAAACAGCTGCTGCATCCATCCTATCTTTCAGCTCTCTGTCTTGCTGAGCCTCTCTCGATGAATCTCTCTCACCCCTCTCCAGGCAGTCCCTTAATTTACCAACAGACCCCTTCCAGCCATCACCCTCCCAGCTATCACTCTCCAGGTGAGATAGACAGGAAGTTGGGGGAAGGGTAACAGGTATAACTCTCAACAGCTGGCCAAGAGATCACGGGCAGAAGATGCTATAGATGAGCAGGTCTCTGTGGATAGGTCAGGCAGGAGTTTCCATGAATGGAAATGGTTTTTCTCCCATAGAGTGAGTGGTCTTTGGGGAAACACCTAAAAATTCTATTTCACTTTCTCAAGTTGTCATTGGAGGTTTGAACATTGCTGTCCCAGGCCCCTGCTATAATCAAAACCTGGGCCCCCCTCAGCTCTGTGCTCCAGGTTCTCTGCATCCATGGCCTACCAGACCACTGTCTTGTAAAAGAGATGTTTTTGTTTTGTTTTTTGGGGGGGAGAGGTATCTCAAGTGGTACTCAGGAGGCCTGGGGATTTTTCTGAGTGATTCTTGGCCAACTGGACCAGCAGTTCATTGCTTGACCCAAAGATGTGGTATTGCTCAGACCCTGTGGTGTCAGGGTTTACTTAGGTCACTGTAGTGTTGCTCAGGGGTATCCAAGGCTGCACTTGGAGATGCTTGGGAGACCCTGTGGTATCAAGGATCCAGCTGGAATTGGTACATAAAGGCATGTGCCTTAATCCAGCCTCAAAGTGATGTTTTAAAGGAGGTAGAAGTCAGGTCTCATTAGACCAGGTCTGGCTTGCCTGGCCTGCTGTCTGTAAGAGTGGAGAAGAGTAGGGAGTGGACACATTTGGGAGCACTCATGCAGTGGTTAAAGCTGAAGCTTTATTGTGATCTGGTAAGTGACAGGGTCTCATCCACAGAGGTGGAGTTGGGGCTCAGCACTGTGGAGGAACTCTCTGGGGTTCTTCTAGTCAGGGTGCAGCTCTTAGGGTGACCAACTCCTTCACCCACCCTTCATAGTTGACCAGCACTATGCCAATTCACCAGGTCTGGGCACAGGCTTTGGGTCTTCTTGACTTTGCTGATGCCTGGCTCGCTCACCATGCAGCTTATAGTCTTCTTCCCTACCCCAGAGGGCCAGGATGGAGCTGTTCATGCTGTCTGTCAGTTGGGAAGGGCTAAATGTAAGGTGGGAGTGTGGGGTGGGCATGGTGGAGGCCCCTGCAGCTGGCAGCATTTTTAGTATAAATGGTGGCTTTCCTCTTTGGTGATTTCCCACAGCCACCGAGGCCTGACAATTCTGGCAGGGAAACCAAATTTAAATGAGTCCCTTTTCCAGCCTGCCTGAGGGGTAGGCATCCATCAGAGGACTAACAACCTCACCCAATTGTTTCCTGCACTCCGTGAGTGCACACGTGTTAGCAGTGAGAAAGAACAGTTTTAAAGGGGCAATGTCCCTGGACAAGAGGGGACCAACAGACCCACATGATAAAGGAAAGGGAGGACAAGGATGGGTCTTGCCTCAGTCATAGAAGCAAAGGCTGCAGTGGGCAGTCCCCCCAATCTACCATCTGCAAGCACTGGAAAGGGACTGAGATTTTATTCTACCTATGTACTTTCATCCAGGACACTGAGAGGTTCAGACCTACTTCATGACAAGGTGAGGGAGATGTGATCATGAGGATGGGAGAATTTCTCTCCCAGAGTTGTCGCTGCTGTTTTTTGTGCTAAAAGATCTTTTTTGCTGGAGCCAGAGCAATAGTACAGTGAGTAAGATGTTTCCTTTGCATGTGGGTTACCTAGATTAGATCCCTGGCATCCCATGTGGTCCTCCAAACCCTCCAGGAGTGATCCCTGAGCACAGAACCAGGAGTAAGCCTTGAGCACCACCACCAAGTATGGCACCCAAATCAAACAAAAATAAATAATTAAATCGTTTTTCATGAATACCCCACCTCACCTCACAAGTCTAGAGTTTTCAGGTGACCAATTTCAATAATGATGGGACCAGAAATATCAAGCTATGCCTCCCTCCCCCCAGAAACTTAAGACCCAAGACCCCAAAGTTTGTGGATGCTGCAGACAGAGTCTGTCATCCAGTGGCCCATTCGATAAGGAGTCTTGTGTTGACCTGAGACTTGGGGCTGTACTCAGGGGACTTTCTATACCTACACTTCGTGGGTGGAGCCCCAGAGGAGCAGCCTAACTCTTGTGGCTACCATATGGCTCGAGTGGCAGAGGAGAGGACTGGAGCCATGCTGAATGGGGTACGTGACCCTGTGGCCAGCTGCCACGAGAAGTGTTGGTTGGTATTGCAGGAACTGGGTTCGGGCACCAGGGGAAAATGTCAGGGTCAAGAACTGCAAATCGTCAACCACAGTGAAGTAAGATGAATCAATCTGCTGCAACCTCAGAGGCAGTAGGGAAGCCTGCTGACAGAAGTTTTAGAAAAGACCCCCAGGACGAACAGGGCAGTGGGAGATCAAAGCTGGGCCAGCTCATGCCCCATGCGGCTTTGGCCTTCTGATGGTCAGGGAGTAGATGTAGAAAGATGGAGACCCAGCCTCTCCCCTGCTGTCCCTCATCTGACATGTCTTCTTCCTGACTTGTCCCTGCTTCCTGAAGCAAAGCCCTCTTCTGTTCTGCTGAGGTCATGGATCCAGGGAAAGAAGGCATCACATCTGCTGTCCTGGTCTTATTCTTTTATGATGCTCCCTCACGCTTGTTCTGAAAGAATACTTATAGAAGTTGGCTCTTCATGATCAAATTCCCTAAGAAAATAATGATCATTATTCCAGGGTACTCTCCCCTTCCATCTTCTCTCTCTCTTTCTCTCTTTCTTTCTCTTTCTCTTTATTTCTTTCTCTCTCTTTCTCTCCCTTCTATGCATTTACTATTGAAAGTAACATTAGAATTATATTCTATTTGTATTTTTATCATCTTTTCCACTTAATGTCACATAATCATCATTATTCTTATCCTGAAGGTATGACTCTATAACCTTAAAAAATCACTGAAGTAGTTAAAATGTGTGGATGTATATAACCAAAGTTAGCCCTGTTAATGACAAATCAGACGTTGACACTTATGTACCATCGTAAATACTAACACAATGAACATCTTCATGCCACTTTTCCTGGTCTTCTTGGGATACTTCTCTGAAAGTAGAATCAGGGGTGCAAAGGTTCTTGCCACAAGCTAGCTCATGGCCTCCTTACCCAACCCTTGAAATGTATAAGTAGCACCTCCATATTATAGTGGCTCCAACCATACCCATTTGCTAACCAGGATTGTTCTGGAAGGGGGGAGTTTATCCTTGCATAGCCCTATTCAGCTGCCTATGAGCAGAACCACAGAGAATAAGGCAGCACCCTCCTGGTGTCAAAGGCCAAATTGGCTCAGTGTATCCACCTTGGGTGGGGAGATAGAAGCTCTGGGAAGGAACGGGGGTTGAGCCATCAGCAGAAGTGAGGGGAAAGGTTTGAGCTGGGGCTTAAGTCACACTGCTCCCAAACTCAGAATCACAAGTCTCTCTTCTCAGAGCTCCTCCTGATCAGTATCACTGCTGAGGAAGTGGAAAAACAGTGTGGCCTGTGCTCTGGAAGGGCAGCGATGTGCAAAGCCCCTGATGCTAAGCAGAAATGAAAACAATAATGGTGAAACATCCCAGGACAATGTATTCTATGGGCAGCTGAGGAATACCAATGTGGATCAGCTGAGCATGCAGGGCCAGGCCGGGAGCTTAGGAGCTGAATCCCTAACACACTAAGGAAACACACTAAGGTGTGTTCCCAAACACACACTAAGGAGTTCCTTAACACACCTTCAGCTAAAGGTCCTTAGGGATGCAGAATTGTTCCCAAATGTGCTAGATCAATTTATCGGACCTGCCATTTAGTTCACATAATCCCACAAGCTGTCAGGTGCCTCGTCTTCTCTTCTGTTTTTGTGCTTTTGTGCCATTTCTTAGACATCTCTGAGAAGTACCCCAATTGTCCCCATTTCAGAGAGGAGCAAAATAACGCACTATGAGATTCAGCAGTGTGCTGGAATCTGTTGGACAGCAAAGACAGACTCTTCCTCTGACTTCTCTGCTGTGCTCTTCCCTCAGCTTGACCCAGAGAAGCTTGGCCCAGTTTCCCAGGTCTGCGTGGGGGGCCCAGGGGGACAGAGGGACCTGGAAATGAGGTCTTGTGGTAACCTGAGCTGGATGCCACACTGATCATAGATGATAGGTTTGTGTTGTCTCTGTCTGCCATATTGCTGGGGG
>PVKC010039786.1:0-12481 GCA_004027635.1 Crocidura indochinensis | reverse complement strand
GTTATGAACTGCAATAGCTGTTGTTTGGGGGAAATCTTTTCATCTGTAAGCATGACTCATGGATGAACTTTGGTGATCTAGACTTATTTGTCAGGCATTTTTATCAAAAATGCATAAATAAGCCTGCCACTTCTAGTAAAACTTGGACAGGATTTGCTGCTGATGATAAAAACATGACCTTTTCTAACGAGAATTGGAATTTTAGAAAACTCGTGTCAGTCCTGGTGAGCTTGAGAGCTTTCCAATACTAAGACTTTTAAGATGTGGTCAGTGATAATATTAACCGATTGTCAAGCTTTGATATTAGATGATGACAATTTTATTATTTGGAAATCCGCATAACTCACTGAGCTGGTATTTCCCAAATGAGTAATGTATGATGTTGTAAAAATGCACACAGATAAAAAATCTGTTTCAAGATAGGCCAGCTCTTACGATGACACAGTAAGAAAGATTTCAAGTTGCACAATGCAACTAAGTTGAGAAAATTGAGCCCTGAGTTTTGACTTCCTACAGAAGAATATCTTCAGTGATTCAAAGAGGGCAAAATACTTTTTTTTTTCTGATTACAAATTTAGATCATGAGACATTTTATTTAAAGAAGGGTTAACCTCCACTTTATTCTGATACTTTGAGTTAATAGAGGCAGAGAGAAAACTTCTCAGCCTGTGTTGAATTATTCAAATGCTGATAATAAAACCACAAAGGACACTGCAAGGAAAATATTAAATTCTGATAATTTTCTCTCACAAAGCTTATTATCAATAGATTGAGAAAAAACCTCTTCATGATACTGGTACAATTCTTTGATTTTTCTGGAGGAAAATAAAATTGGGTCCTCTTCCACTAAACAAATAATGTAAATAAAGGCAACTTCTATACTAAATATGAAAGTACTAAAATATTAACATATTGGTCCTGATTCAAAAGCTGAGCCAAAAACTTGCTTCTACCCGCCAAAATAATCCTCAAGCTAACAAAAAATTTTTCAAACACCCAATTTCCTAGGAACCGAGAGATCTAGGACCAGAAAATCCAAACCCTTTTAAATTATGGGGGAAAAAATGTCTAGCTTCTGTGCTAGAAGGTAAAATATCTAACAAGCAAAGTCTAGAAATGTTAGATTTTTGGGTAACCATTTGGGACAGACTGCGTTTATATGTTCCTGTGTTCTAATCTCATTGGAAACATGGATCAAAAATGATGAAATTTCATTTTATTTCAGATTGAGCCGACTCATCCAATTCCAGAACAGGTAAAAAGGATGGTTTTCGGTAAAATTCAAATTATAATTTTGACATGATGGAAGACTTTAACCTTTTGTAGGAGAGAGAAGTCTAGGATGAGCCCCTCCATGTGTCTCTTGAGAATCGCCCCAGAAAAACCAAAGCTCTAGCAGTGGTCCTCAAACTACAGCCCGTGGGCCACATATTGTATTTGTTCCCATTTTGTTTCTTCACTTCAAAGTAAGATATTTGCATCACGCATAAGAATTTGTTCATAGTTTTTGTTTTTACTATAGCCCGGCCCTCGAATGATCGGAGGGACAGTGAACTGGCCCCTGTTTAAAAAGTTTGAGGAGAACTGAAAGGGATGATGGCATGACTGCTCTTGTCTGCGGGGGAAGAGACCAAAATTAAAGGGACTGCAGTAGAGCACTGTGGCCCACTTTTTGTTTTCTCATTAGGAAGTACTTGGTGACTAGAGAAAGAATGAAAACAGAGTTGGGTTTTACAACTGAGTAATGCTTAGGCAGTTTGTTTTAAGTTTTCTTTCGTTTTTCTTTTATTTAAACACCAAGGGAACAAAGTTGTTTATGATTGGGTTTCAGTCTTCCAATGTACACCATCCTTCACCCCTGCACATATTTTTTGCCACAATTGTCCCAGTTTCCCTCCCCACTCCCCATTGGCAGGCATTTTACTCTTCTCTCTCTTTCTTTGTCTTCCTCCCTTCTCTCCTTTTCTCACTCCCTCCCTTCCCTCTCCTCCTTTTCTTCCCCTTTTAGACACTATGCTTTGCACTATTTTTACTAAAAGAGTATCATGCCTACCACTTTATCTGTTTAGCGCCCAGTTCTTGTCCAGTGTGATCAGTTCCAGATGTCACTGTCATAATGATTCCTTCTCTGCCCAAACTGCACTGCACTTCTTACCATGAACTGATCCTCCTGGCCCTCCTCTCTATTGTCTCTGGATATTATTACCAGACTATCTCCCTCCCTCCCCCTTATATCCCACACATGAGTGAGATTATTTTAAGTCCATCCCTCTCATGTTTTCTGTTTTGTTCCTTAAGATGTGATGGAGACTGTTGACGCACTCGTAAAGCTTTGAAATAACATTCGGTTGCCTTAGTGTTGGAAACATGTCTTACTGATGCCTCAGTGACTTCATTCCACTTTTCCTTACCAGCTTAGTCTTGGGTATTATGTTCTTCTCGTTGGTTATTCTCATTGCAGTACTAAATGTTCAGCAAAATCTGTACAAGCAAAGCAATCTGCTCAGTGAACGTTGCATACCCAACTCAATTGATTGGCAAGTGTCTCTTGGGGAGTGGTGGAGGGAAGGAACAACACTTGATTCAAAGCACGGGTGTTTGGTTGCATAAAATAACATTGGCAGTTGTCTGACAATGTAACCAGGTCTACTGTAAGCAGGATATGCCTAAACCCAAGGAAATGCTTTTCTACCACGGGAGTGAGACATTCATCAGCTTTATTCATTTGGTCGGAATGTCTACAACCTCAGAGCTCTTCTTTGAAGTAAGAACTTCAGAGGAAACGGGGCCCAGCAGACTTTGTAACTAAGATTTCTTAAGCTCTTTCTAAATGGAAATTTCAGAGATTCTTTTAAAAATAGCTGGCGGGAGTGTGCTGTAGAAAACGAGGGTGTCGCGTCCAAGTTCAGTTCCTTTGCACCTCCCGGCAGGGCTCTGTGTCCTGGCTGGCTGCTGCTCTGTTCTGGGAGCCAGTGGTTTGAGACATTGTCTGAGACCTGCTGGTCTTGATGCCTTGGGTCTCAGTCAGATGAGACTCTGCTCTTTCCTTTCATCACACCAGAGGTTACCGTACATTAAAGCACACACACACACACACACACACACACACACACACACACACACATGAGTGCACACACACAAATGCACACACACGCATGTACACACACAACACAAAACAGCAGGGACAAATGGCCAGAGGGGAATTTCAATCTCTTGCAAACCCTCCTTTCATGTTAGAGCCTGTGGCGTGTGGCCTAGTTTAGAGGGTCACTAGATGGGATTTGCTGTTTGATGCTTCCCTGTAAGGGGTAAAGGGGGGTTTCCTTCCTCACATGCTTCCTTGGCTTCCTCTGGGTTTTGCTGGGCATTGAAAAGTCTATCATTTCAGCACAGCTGTTCATCTCTTCAAACATGAATATCTAACAGGATAATGTTGATTATGAAGTGAGGAGAGGCCTTGGTGGATGGAAGATTTTATTTTGGTTTGGAAACTTGGGGAGGACTTTCTGGAGGAAGCAGCATTGAGGCAGGGACTGAATGGTGAGTGAGGCTGATAAACAGAGGAGATCTGAGAGGAGGGCAATATCTGCAGTCAGGCTGATATTTGGGCAAATGGGAAGAAGCACATGTGGTAACTGTGAAGAGTATTATTGCTGAGCCATTCATAGGGACTAGTTTGGTGATCAAAGGCTTGAACCCTTGCTAAGGTTCGACTGTTCGAACAGTTTGGAGATCAGAGGATTGCTGGATTGCAAATGAAGATGACATTGCTTTAGGATCCTTGGGATGACAACTTAATATGGGGTGAATCACAAGGTAGGAAGGAAAGGAAGAAGTATGAGAAGAAAAACAAAACAGACTAGTTGACATAAGAAGGAACAACTAACGAAATGTGACAGTCAAAGCTGAAATACCTTTACAGTAAAGATTTGTTGTTTGTTTTGGGGCCACACCTGGTGATGGTCAGAGGTTACTCCTGACTCTGCACTCAGGAATCATTCTTGGCAGGTTTGGGGAACCATGTAGGATGCTGGGGATTGGACCCAGTTTGGTCATGTGCAAGGCCAGTGTCTTATCCACTGTAGTCCCCATAGAGACTTTTTTAGAAATATATTTTATACATATAATAAGTGGGACATCCTAAGTACTAGTAGGTTCAGACACCTTGAATTTCTAAAATGAAAAGTGGTTATTTTTTGTGGGGCTCCTCCCACAGCAACTAAAGTTATTCCCAGAAGTGTTCATGGGGAAATGTGGCATTTGGGATCAAACTTTGAGCAGGCCAAGCTTGTGCTTTTCCCTGGAGCTATCTTTCCAGGCCACAGAAAAGAGACAATGGGGAACAAAAATTGAATTTAAGTTTGTCCAAGAAGTATCTGATTATTGGTAGACAAAAGTAATGTCTCTTCTCCCCCACCTGCTTGTGCCAGATTTTCTGTCTTCGGCACATTTTCTTTACAATGAAATTTTAAATATTCTTTAACTAGAAAGCAGGTCTTTTCCTTTTTCATATTTAGTTAATGTGCCAAGCTGTTTGAGTAGGCAAATTCTCTAATTTCAAAGCTACTCCCTAGTATGTTGTTGTCATATCAGGTGGGTCCAGATGCTTGAATCCACACTTTGTATCGTCTTGTCTTGTGTGACCTTGGGCAGGTTCCTTTTCATGACCCCTTTTCATGACCTTCTTTAAAACAGGGCTAACAAAAATGTCAGCTTTGGATGAGCTCCATGAGGGTTATGCGAAATACTGCATGTAAATGGCCAGAACAGTGCTTTGCATGTAGTATGTAATCAGTCAAATATGTGTGGTTTGCCTTCTGCACATTTCTCTTCCGTGCTTTCTTTGCCGCTGCAGCTATTTCCGGTCTTGCTATTCTTTCAATGAGACCCCATTTGCTTTTATTATAACTGTGATGAAAAGTTCTGTTACTGTGATAATAGTACTATTACTATTATTACTGGAGCCACTCTTATTGCTGTTACTGCTATTCCTGGTCCTTTTGTTGCAATTGGTACATCAGCTGCATGTTGCTGTTGCAGATCCTATCGGCTGCTACTACTACTATTGTTACTATTTCAACTACTACTGCTATTACTACTAAAGTAAAACATGCCTTAGGATGGTGCTGGATGGAGAGGAAGGCCTTGTCTGCCATCCCAGGCCACGTGGCTTCAGCCCCCACTAACCAGTGGGTCTGGAGGTTCATGAGAGCGGCAGGTAGAAATCTCACTCACAGGCAGGCTTCATGAGAGATAACATCTTTATTCAGCCCTAGCCATCAGATGTGGCTCCTACCATTTAAGCTAGCCCTGCATCTACTTTCATCCATGTCACCTCTGACCTACATGTTGGCCAGGATCCAAACGGGCAAAAGCCAGAAAGCCTGAGACCCCAGACCTAAATACCCTTCCAAGACCCCTCCCAGGAAATGGGCGGGGTTTGCAGGTAAAGTAAACGTAATATCCTGATCCCAAAGCCCCGGCCAGGAATGGGCAGGGCTCAGGTAAGTAATCTGTACCCAGGGGTGAGGCAACAACTACTACTATTCCTTTTTATACCTCATCTACTGCTTTTCCTCTTCCACCTCCTTTCCTTCTTCCTTCTGCTGCTGCTACTACTATTATTATTAATTTCACTGCTGGTATTGACACAGGTACTGTTACTACTGATATTACTACTGCTCATACTGCTACTAATACTGCCACTGATACTCTTCCTCCTGCTGTCTCTACCACTACCTTCACCATTGCTACCATGACTTCCTTGTGTCATTTAGAGAGATGGGTTTTTATTACTTTTCCTTATCATCATAGAATATCTGGCTTAGGGGCCGGTGAGGTGGCGCTAGAGGTAAGGTGTCTGCCTTGCAAGCGCTAGCCAAGGAAGGACCACGGTTCGATCCCCCGGGGTCCCATATGGTCCCCCCAAACCAGGGGCAATTTCTGAGTTCTTGGCTAAGAGTAACCCCTGAGCATCAAACAGGTGTACCCTCCCTCCAAAAAAAAAGAATGTCTTGATTAAAGGCTTTTGCTGTTTTTATAACTGTAAGCTTCATTCAACTTCCTTTGGTGCTTTCAAAATTTATGTTTGGTACCAAGCAAATCTTGCTGACTTTATAATTTTTAAGTTTAAGGGTTGATGGTTACCAATAACCAAATCTGCTATCTTTTCTTTAGTTTTATGATAAACAGATGATTTTTGAGTATAGTGATGTGATTTATTGCTCATGTTTTTGGCTACTTCATATGACTGACTTGTATGAAATATGCTTTATCTGATCTTCAGTAGGAAGTTTGCCACAGGGTATGTGTTTTTATATGTATGTGGGGTTATGAGGGCGAGCACTGGGACAATAATGGAGAGAAGTAAGTACTTTGCTAGAATATGACCAAAAATCTACCAAAAGAAGCTTTGTAAACTGTGGTGTCTAAAACAAAATTAAAATTATATTCTTTTTTTTCTTTAATGAGTAGATGGTCATCTTTTGTGGTATATGTGTGTAGATTGTTGTTGTTGTTGTTATTGCTGGGCCTCATATGTTCAAAACACTCTATACTGAGTATATTGTAGAGTATAAGAGAATATATTGTAGAGTTTATGGTAAGAACCCTGGACCTCATGTGTATGCAAAACGCTGTACAACTGAGCACATCATAGAGTATAAGAACTCTTCAATATATTGTAGAGTGGGAGTGTAATACAGTATATTGTAGAATTTATGGTAAGACCCCTGGACCTCATATATATGCAAAACACTATACAATTGAGTATCTTCTGGCCCTCTGTATGTTGAATTTTAATGCTCTATATTCATTATTGATCAAAAAATGTTGACCAATGTAGAAAAACAGAGAAGAAAGAAGTAAGATTTAAAGAGTGGGGAATAAGGGATAAAAGATTTTCACGAAATTGCTTATAACAAGGATAAATTGAATATATTGATTAATACATTATTGATTCTCTTTAAGTCTGGATTCTTTGACTTAACATAATGTATTTGAGAAACTTTGTATAGTGTGCATCAATAGTCTATTAAAATTTTTTAAAATGGAGAGGCTGGAGTGATAGCACAGTGGTAGGGCATTTGCCTTGCATGCGGACTACCTAGGACGAATCCGGGTCCAATCCCTGACATTCCATTGGTCCCTAATCTGCCATAGGTAATTTCTGAGCTCAGGGCCAGGAGAAATCTCTGAGCATCTCCGGGTGTGGCCCAATAACCAAAATAGAAAATTTTAAAATGCAGTTTTATTTTGTATAAATATATCACAATTTGCTTATCTGCTGATCTGTTAATCATTTTTTTTTCAGTTTTAGCTAAAAAACTAGTAAAGTAAAGCTATTATGTCAATTAACATTTACATGATAGGGAATAAAACTTTTTGAAACAATTGCTTATTACAAGCCAAAAATAAATGAGAATGAAGACATAAACTATCAGAACAAAATATTGAGGCTAGTTATACCAATGCAGACTTATATCAGGAAATAGGAAAAAATCTTAAATAACCTAACTTTACAACTCAAGAAACTAGGAAAAGAATAACAGAATTCTAAAGTAAGTAGGAGGAATGAAGTAATAAAAAGTGGAGTAAAACCTTTGACATAGAAATCAAGAAAATAATAAGTAATTCAAGGGGTAAAAACAAAACTGATTTTGGAATGAATTAACAAGGTCGACAAACCCTTAACTAGATTCAGGAGGGAAAAATAGGAGGAAATGCAAATAAACCAGATCAAAGATGAAAAGGAAGAAATTTCTCTGTATATACATACACACAAACACACACACAGACGCCCATACATATCAGAAATTCATAAGATTGTAGCATGCACTATGAACAACTTTATACCACTAAGTTTTAGAACTGGAAGAAATGGTTGCATTTTTATCATCATACAGCCTCTTGAGACTGGACTTGGGGTACATCGAGAACTTAAACAGACTAATCATGAGTAAGGGAATTGAAACAATAATTTTGAATCATACTGAATTCCAAGCCCAGGGCTCACTAGTGAATTTTGCCAAGCCTTCAGAGAAGGCTTTGAACTTTTGTTTTTCTCAAGCCCTTCTAAAACACTGGAGAAATGGAAATTCTTCCTAATAGCTTTGGTGAAACTAGCACGACCAACAAGACACACAGATACTGCTAAAAGAGAACAGTTCAGGCCGATATCCTCGAACATTGATGCAAAGATCTTCAACGAAAATCTCAGTGAATCAAATCTAACAATTTCTCAAAAGGATGTACAACATAATCAAGTGAGATGCACAGTAGGGGTTCAATACAAGCAAATAAATAATGTAATATACTATATCAGCAAATGCATAGTCGACGTTGAAAATACTTTTGACAAGAGCTAGCTTCTGTGATAAAATCTCAAAAAAAATAGAAAATAAAATTGAAGCTCAAAGTAATAATTGCTATTGGTCATTGACAATAAACCAACAGTTATCAGGGACAAAAAGTGAAATCCCTTTTCTCTGCAGTTCACGTAGGTAGGCACTAGGCTAAGGTGTCCACTTTCTCACTATATTTGGGGGGAGGGCCACAGCTGCTGGTGCTCAGGGGTTACTCCTGGCTCTGTGCTCAGAAATCACTCCTGGCAGGCTTGAGGAACCATATGGGATGCCAGGGAATCGAACCCGAGTCAGCCATTGCAAGGCAAATGCCCTACTCACTGTGCTCCGGCCCCATTTCTTTACTATTTTAAAGTTTATTTTTTTGGAGTAAAATAAACTGTTAGACAAAAGTAATAAATAAATAAAAATAAATCAAAGGCATTCAGGTAAGAAAACAGGAAGTTAATCTACCATTATTTTCAGATGAAGTGATATTACACAGCGAAGTTCCTGAAGACTCCACAGAAAGCTTTTGGAAACAATAAACAAGAGCAGCAAAAGAGCAGGCTACAAAGTCAATACACAGAAATATGTTACATTTCTATATGCAACTAGTGAACTAGAAGATAAGTAAATAAAAAAATACAATCCTATTTAAAATAGTGTTCAGGAACATCAAGCACCTAGCAGCCAACAAAGGAGACGAAAATCATACATCAAAAACTGTAAGTGACTTTTGAAAGATAAAAGGATGCCAGGAAATAGAAAAACATTCTGTGTATACAGATAAGAAAAATTAACATGATCAAAATAAGCACCCTACCCAGAGAACTAAGCAGATTTAATGAAATCCCCATCAAAATACCAATATGAGAATATCCAGGACTTAGAACAAACACTATTATAATTTATATTGAGGGGCTGGAGTGATATTACTATGGGTAGGGAATTTTTCTTCTGTAGGACCAAGCTGGGTTTGTCTTACAGTATTCCATATAGTCCTCAAGCCCTCCACTAGTGATTCCTGAGTAGAGAGCCAGGAGTAAGCCATTAGCAATAATAAAAAATAAAAATAGCATGTTTCTGAATGGAATAAGAGTTGTTTCTTAGAAAAATGGAATAGAGAAATGAACATAAATAAACTCTTTGATAAGTGGCAAGTTCACCTGTGACAAGAACCAGGGTGTTATATACAGGATAAGGAAAGCCTGGTAAATAACAAATGGTGTTGGGGGAAAACATGTATATATGTTGCATGTAACCACATGGAAAATAGGAAACTGGGTCCATTTTTCACACTATGCACATAAACAGATTCAAACCTTGAGATGATGATGATGATGATGATGATGATGATTATTATTATTATTATTTGGTTTTGGCGTCTCACCTGGCAGCACTCAGGGGTTACTTACTGCTGGCTTTACTTCAGAAATCGCTCCTGGCAGGCACTGGGAACTATATGGGATGCTGGGATTTGAACCACGATTCATCCTGGATCAGATGCATTCAAGGCAAAACGCCTTACTAATGTGATATCTTTCAAGCCTTGAGATTAGATGAGAATCCATAAAGTGAGGAAAACATAAACAGGATGTAGACATCAGAGATGTCCTGAATGATTTGGCTCTAAAAAAAAAAAAAGCAAAACAAGCAAAAAAAGAAACTGGATCCTACCAAGAAGTTTTGAGCCAAAATATCACCAGCTGTGGCTCAAAAGCAAAGCAAAATTTTAAAAATTTAGTGCAAGAGATTAAAGTATAATGGTAAAAAGAAAAACTTTCTTTTTCTCATCTTACGTTTTGATTTTCCTTGGATAAAGCTACTATCTTGATTTCTATGTATTTATACAATTGTATGCCCTGAGAGATAATATCCGAGATTATTAGTTCCTCTGTTGTCTCACCTTTACTTTATATTGTCAGTTGAAAAGTTATCTTTTTTTTTCTTTTTTGGTTTTTGACCACACCCGGTGATGCTCAGGGGTTACTCCTGGCTATGAGCTCAGAAGTCGCTCCTGGCTTGGGGGACCATATGGGAAACCGGGGGATCGAACCAAGGTCCGTCCTAGGCTAGTGCAGGCAAGGCAGGCACCTTACCTACAGCGCCACCGCCCGGCCCCTGAAAAGTTATCTTAACTATTATAAGTGATGTGAAAATGTGTCTCACTGGAGGTGGGCTGGAAGTTACAGCCCACTTCATGAACCTCACCACAAAGAGTGATGAGTTTAGTTATAGAGATAACTACATTGCGAACTATCCTAACAATGAGAATGTATGAGGGAAATAGAAAGCCTGTCTAGAGTACTGGCGGGGGCAGGGTGGACAAGAGGGAAATTTGGGACATTGGTGGTGGGAATGTTGCACTGGTGATGGGGGAATGTCCTTTTCTATGACTAAAACCCAACCACAATCATGTTTGTAATCAAGGTGTTTAAATAAAATATTATTTTAAAAAAAGCTTTCTATGAAGTAAAAAAAAAGAAAATGTGTCTCACTGGAGGGTTTTTTTGGGGGGCAGGGTTCCCAGTGGTTTTGAGGACCACCGAGCTACAGCTGACAGTACTGGGGTGAGATATGCTGTTCTAGGGATTAAACCTGGAGCCTTTTGCTTGGTAGGTGTGGGGTACAGCTCTTTGGGCTGTCACCTTCACCTGCTAATTGGAATTTAAACAAAATATGTGCAGACTTTATTATTAAAAAAATAATGGTTTCGGGTGTTACAGGAAAATTGAGCTGAAAGTCAAGGGAATTCCTGACCTTTGCACCTGTCCCCCTTGAGAGTTTTTCCTACTCATTATTATTATTAATTAATTATTGATATAATTATTACAATAATTATTTCCTTGAAATAGTGTATACTTTTGTTATCACTGATGAACCCCTGTAGGGATGTTATAGTTAACAGAGGCCCTTTGTTTGGGTGAATGCCCATTCAGTGCCTTGCATTCCAGGGGTTTTGATATATGTGTAATGTCACACCTTTGCTACCTCACACACCTCATAACTTTAAAATTGTAATTCAGCCTGACTCAGGCATAGTCTTTATGCTGTAGTTGATAGAGGGTAAAACCCACAGTTCAGTGCCGTGATTTTTTGTTTGAAATAGTTTTTCCGTGAATTGAGATTATGACAGTCTTTATCCAATTACCTGCTCTTTCTTTGGCACTTCCTTTTCATACTAGTTTTTGCATGTGGTGCTACTGTCTGTCATCCTTGACACCCCTTTTCTTGTTCCTTGTAACACATATAGTTCTTTAGCTGACACGTCCTGTTAACTGAACATTTATTTCCTTTCAACACTTTTAGGAGATCATTTCTCTGCTGGTTTCCATCACTTCTGACGAGTAGCAAGCAGTGGGTTCCTATTGTCCCCCAGGGTGCTTTTGTTTTTTTTTTTCTGGGCCCCTTTTAAGATATTTCTCTTCATGTTTGGTTTCTAGCATCAACTGTAGCCAGCATGGATGTTTTCTTTCTTTTCACTCTGCCCGTCTTGGCTCTCCCAGATTGGGTTTATGTGAAACTTGAGAAACAGTTAGCCATTATTTCTTTGAACTATTTTCCCACTTTTTCTCCCTCTTTTTCCTAAAGCCTCATGCAACAGCCTTGATAGACACCCCCTTTGTGCCACAGGTTCCTTAGAGTTTTGTTTATTTTTTCAGTTCTTAGTCTTCCTTGTTCTCTCATGCCCTTGGGTCAGATCATTTCTGTAGCTCTGTCATCTAATGTATGCACACTTTATTCTGCATTTCCAAATCTGTTAAGCATTTCTAGTGATTTTCTTTCCCTTGTAGTTATTAGAACTTCCGCAGTTCTAGGATTGTCTTACTTTCTTTTACTACTTTTTCATTTCTCTGCTGCAATTCTTTACTTGTTCTCTCATTTATAGATTTCTTGAATTGGGCATATTGGTGGAGGGAAGGCCTCACTGATGTTGGAAACGAAGAATGTCTGAAACAACTGCCTGATGAACTCCTTTATAAATCATGGTGTTTAAATTTTAAATTTTTTCTTTGATTGAAATAAAAGGCAAAAGGAAAAAAGTAAAGATAAAAAGCAAAAAACTTTTCTTTGATTCTTTGAATATGCTTTAGTTCTTTTTAGCTACTTTAAATTCTTGTGTGGTTGGTTGGTAG
>PVKC010039785.1:0-12425 GCA_004027635.1 Crocidura indochinensis | reverse complement strand
GATGAAATCAATATTTCTGGAAACAAATGAGAATGAGGAGATGATATCAAAATTTGTAGACACAGCAAAGTGTTATTCAGAAAAAAATGTAAGCTTTACAAGTTCTCATCAGGAAGTGCTGCATAGATAACTTAGTTACACAGCTTAATAGATTGGACAATGTCCAAAAAATTGAGCCAAAATCTGGTAGGTAGAAAAAAATAATAAAACTTAGAGCAGAAATTAATGAATTACATATACATCCCCCAAACAATCTAAAATGTCAAGGAAACCAAGAGTTGATTCTTTTGAAAAATAAACAAGATATATAAATCATAAGCAAGACTCACAAAGAGTGAGTGATATCTCTTACAAACTGAATCAGAATTGAAAGGCGGAGTGTCACAACTAATACTACAGAAATTCAAAGGGTAATCGGAGATTACTTTGAAATCTTTATGCCATAAGCAAGAGGACCTAGAAGAAATGGGTACATTCTTACACTCCTATTTCCTCCCACGTTTGAACAAAGATAATGTGGAATACGTGACCAGACCTATCATAATCAAGGAAATTGAAATAGTGGCCAAAAGGTTTCCCAAAAGCAAAAATCCATGCCCATATGAATTGACTAGTGAATTAATTTTGATTTTTACAGAAGACCCACTGCCAATACTTCTCAGGATTTTAAGGAAATTAAAGGAAGAAAAAAACTCCCAGATAATTTTTATAAAGCTCACATCACCCTGATACCAAAAGCATAGAGAGGCACTTAAAAAAGAAAGAGAATTAAAGGCCCATATTTTTGATAAACACAGACACAAAGATCCTGAACAAAATATTAGCAAGTATAATCCAGCAACTCATCAAGAAGGTCATATACCATGTCTCAATAGGTTTCATTCCAGAGATGCAAGGATGGTTTAATGTATTTAATTATTCAAGTAAATAATTATAGTATACTATAACAAGAAAAATATATGATAGAATAAATTCAGAAAAACTCATTTGACAATATCCAGCATCCATTTATGATTAAAACTATAAATATAGTCAAGCTATTTACTATGGATGCTTGGCAAACATTTTACTCAATGGAGAAAGAGTAATTTCATTCATCTAAGATCCAGCACAAGACAAGTTTACCACTTTTGCCAATTCTATTATGTATATTACTGCTATTAGTTGTCATAGAGATTAGGCATGGTATCAAGAAAAATATATCAAGGCAAATATATACCAGGAAAAGAGGATATCAAGCTCTAACTGTTTCAGGATGACATGATACTATATTTAGAAAATCTGAAACATTTTACAAAGCAACTTCTAGAAACCATTGCTTATTTATTAAAATGTCAGGCCACAAAATTAATATACAAATATTCTTGGACTATCTATAATCAGATAATAAAATAGAAAAAGCTATATTAAAAAGAGCTTTCCTATTTAAATGATGACTCAGAAAATTGAATACCTTGGAATGAATAAAAAGATGAGACACATATAGAAAGAAAGCTAAAAATAACTGATTTGAGAAATAAAGGAATACAGAAGAAAATGGAACTACATACCCTGCTCATGGATTGGGATAGTTTACATTATTAAAATGATAATGGTTATTTTACTTTTCCAGACCTCTTTGGAGCGAGCAGCTTTCTAGGAGCTAAGGGGAAACATGGGGGAAATTCTTGAAAATCTCTCTTCTCTTCTCACTCTCCTTTCTCCTTTCTCCTCTCTCCTCTCTCTCTCTCTCTCCTCTCCCTCTTCTCTCTTCTCTCTCCTCTCTCCTCTCATTTCTCTCACTCCTAGAGAAAAAAAATTTAAAAAGAAAAAAAATGACAATGGTTTCCAAAAAATGTAAATATTTAATGCAGCCCTTACATGGATACCTATGACTTACTTTAGATAAATAAATCAATTATGTATAAAATTTTGTGGAGAAATAAACTTCCAAATATATTTACAGCAGTTATTGAGAAATAAATATGAGTTGCATCACATTCCTCAGCTACAAACTGTACTATAGAGCAATAGTCTTTAAACCATTATGGTTTTGTAATAAAGAAGGACACTCAGCTAAATGGAATAGACTTAAATATCCTGAGACACACCCTCAGGTATAAGATCAACTAATATTTGATAAAGGTACAATAAATACAAAGTGAAACAAAAAAAAACCTCTTCAACAGGTGATGAATTACTTAGAACCAAGCGAACTCATACCTTTCTTTAAAGTCCTGCACAAAAGTTAAATAAAAGTAGATTAAAATATTAATATTATGAGCCAGAGAGGTGGTGCAAGGGGTAAGGCATTTGCCTTGCCCGCTTTAGCTTAGGATGGAAACATCACTGATTAAGCAAGAGGAGGCAAAGATAAATAAGTAGGACTACATTAAACTGAAAAAATTGCAAATCTCAAAAGAAACAAGAACCTGATCACCTCGAGAACCCATAAAATGGGAAAAGCTATTCACTCAACATCTCTCTGTAATGAGTTAAAAAATAAGATATATAAGGCACTGGTTGACTTAGCAATCAAAATCTAGCCCATCCAAAAATGGGAACAAGAGCTAAACAGGAATGTCCTCAGAGAAGAAATACAGGTGGCAAAACATATTAGAAATGCTCCATATAATTAATAATGAATTCATAATCATTAATAATCAATTAATAATCTGATTATAATTAAAAAAACTATCATCTATCATTTCACACCACAAAGACTAGCACACACCGAAAAGAACTAAAACAACCAGTTTTTGCACAATGCAGTGAGAATGGGACTTTTATTTATTGCTGATGGGAAAGTTGACTGGTCTATCCTTTATGAAAAACAATATGGATATTACTCATAAAACTATAAAGTAAACATCCGTATATGCCAGCAATAACACTCCTAGGAGTGTACCCAAGGATCCTAAAAACAATGCAGAGAAATCCTTTGTACTTATATTTCTATTGCAGAAATATTCAAAATAGTCAACTCCGGAAACAACCCAAGGACCAGAAAGAAAATTTATGTATAAATAAATTGTGATACATCTGCACAGTGGAATACTACACAGACGCTAGGAAATTTGAAGTCATAAAATTTGCTCAAACATGGATGGATATGGAAAGTGAATACTGAATAAATGAGTCAGAGGGAGAGGGATAGACATAGAGTGATCAAATTCATTTGTGGGGTATAAAAATATGTATAGTATAGTATTAATACCATAGACAGTAGAGATGAGACACAGCAGGACTAGTCCACAATAGGAAGCATGCCAATATTATTGGAGGAGTGCAGTTACGTCAGAAAAAGAACCATTATAACAAAGATAGATGGAAATGATCACTCTGGACAAGAACTGGATACTGAAAGTAATATGCATAATAACCCTTCAGTAAAATATTATGATACTTCAGCCCCCTTGAGCACCACTTGGGAAGTCACTGAAACTCAAAATAAAAAATGTACCTGCTCATATTATAAGAAAATATATACATTAAATACTAAGACTTTAGATTGGAAAGTTGTGTACATTAAAACTCTGCCACCTATGAGTATTTGACTATGTGAAAATTGTTTAGCCCCAGTAGTTCTCAATTGTATGCTGAAGAATCTGAAATTTTTCAGTTAAATTTTGCAAGAAATATCCATTTTCCCCATGATTTTCAGTTAGATGTTCCAGTGAATTTCAAATGTCAATATTGTGACATCGAACACAAAGAATGAAGGATGAGTCAATGATGTCCATGACAGCCCATTTGACCAACATTCAAAAACAGTTTAGCCCAATCACTAAGCATTACCATGGGTGTTTTGAGCTCAGTTTATTGGGAAAACTTTACCCTTGGCATCTGATGAAATTTTCTTTTCTTTTCTTTTTCTATCCTTTTTTCTTTTTTTTTGTTTTGGTATTTTGAGACATTCTTTGACTTTTCTCAGAGGTTACTGCTGGCTCTGTACTCAGTAATCACTCCTGGTAGTTCTCAGAGAACCATATGGAAATCTGATTGGGCCAAATGTAAAGAAAGAGCCTAACCCACTGTTCCATAAAATCTCTGTGTGTTTTTGTTATTTTCCATCTATTAATATTCTTTCTTTAAAATTTGACTCTAAAGTTCATGTTATTTTTTTTTCAGCACTAGGAACTAGATTAAATCTACACTTCAGTACTGTGTAACTCAAACAAAATTTATTATCATTTTTTAGCAAATATCTAGAACTAATTCTATTTGATATTTTGTGTACCAGATACTTTACATATACTGGTTATTAAAGTATGAGATAAACATTAAAATACAGATAGCAAAGAGGACTTGAATTTCTTCAATGATAAAAAGATTTGAAAATTAAAACTTGTATATGAATATTAAGGGGTTAGAGAAATATGAGCACTGATACATTTTACTGTTAAAATGTATACAATTTTTGGAAAGTAGATATGAGATGATTTACTTTCATAAAAGGTTTTGTGTACTGATCACTGCTGAACACTCCGTTTTTCTTCTCAATATGGTTATGTTTCTAATTTAGCATTAGGTTGTGCAATTTGTATCTGATATGTAACATCATTGGTTAATAATTATGTGAACTACTGTATAAAGAAATTATAGAATCCTACTGAGTTCATTGTCATTGCTTTCCTTTGGCTATATCATTTTTGTGTCACTTAAATTTTTATGTTGGGAGGGCACACTCAGGGGTTACTCCTGGCTATGTGCTCAGAAATCACCTCTGGCCTGGTAGGCTGGAGGATTGAACCAAGGTTCATTCATAGGTTATTGCATGCAAGGCAAACATTTTACCTCTTGTGCCACTGCTCCAGTTCCACATTTTTCTTATGTACTATGAAAATGAAAACAATGCACTTGAGTTTTCAAAAAGTATTTTGTCTTATATGTGTAACCATATTTAATTATGGATAAAAACTATTCACATATAGGTTTGAACTTCCCTGTTCTAAGAAGAATGGTATTTTATACAGATAGAGTTAGATAATCATACATCAACCCTTTCTTAATTATCTGAGAATAATATTTATTATACAAAATAATCTGTAATGAGAAAGTCTGTCCTTTCATTTATAAGCTAAAGCTGCATTTGCCATAATGAAGAAAGCTTTTAAAAATTTACACAGAAAATACAATTTGAATTCAAAATATGTTTGTGAAAACAAGCCTGAGAAAAGTTGCACATGCATGAAGAATATTTCACAGGTAATAAACAACTCTCTTTAACCTCTCTCTTTCTCCTCCAGTCACTCCTTGAGTCATCTGTTAAACTTAGTAAGGAAAAAAACATGGTAATTTAAAAGTTATAACAATGGAAGAAAGCCTTTTGCCTTCAACCTGCAGATATATATCTGTTTCAGACAATGACTTCTTGAAATCATTGAGCTTTACATCCTCATACAATCCAATAACAATTTAAAGATTTAAGAACACTGAAAACCATTTTCTTGTATTAAGGATACTGATGAAAAAATATGAACATATACTCTCTGAAACATCTGGAACTCATCCAAGCTGTCACCTTAGTTAACTTCTTCATGACTTAAAATGATTATGGAGGAATAAATGAAAAGAAAATCTAATTCACATTGGAAAGGAGAACTAAGAATTCAAATGGCAACTAAAATAAATTGATCACAGAATATTCAGTAAGTGAAGAAGTAAAAGAAATGTATAAAAATGAAAAAGTAATAATTTCAATATAAAGCATGATTAAATTGTTACAAAGTACTGAAATATTGAAATTTCAAACTTATTTTTAGTCGCTAATATTGTTTAAATGAGTAGCAAGGAGGGCCATAAAGGTGAAAATATGAACAAATTTACCATCAGTTAATCAAAAGGCCAGTGAGTTGGTCTAGGGGTATGGGATGTGGATATGTTTTATCTATAGCCAACTCACTTTTGACCCACACATATGAAGTATCAACAGGAATGATTATTTAAGTAAAGAACAAGAAGTTAGCATGAAACACAGCCAGGTATGCCACAAAACTTAAAATATGTAATAAAAATGAAATATAAAATATTAACATTAAGAAGTAAAATGTGATCCACTTTAAAAATAAGAATTGTATTGATTTCCACAATTATGTTCTTTGACTTATTTTGTCCTAAGTCAATTTCCAAAGTAGAAAAGATCATAATTTGGTTCATTAATGTTTTACTTCAATAGATTTTTTAACTCTTTCTGAAACTGAAGTATATTCCAAAAAGTCTGTCCCATCCTAAAAATTATTGTTAATATATATACTTTTAATTTTTTAATTTTTGGGGGGGCCACACCTGGTGACACACAGGTGCTACTCCGGACTATGCATGTTTTTTTTTATGACCCACATATGATAGAGGTCATTCTGTTTCTGTGTCTCCCTTCTAATTCCACTCAGCATGATACTCTCCAGGTCCATCTTATAACAGAAAATTTTATGACTTCATCTTCCTTATGGTTGAGTAATATTTTCTTGTACAATTCTACCATAGTTTCTTTACTCCATCACCTACTCTTGAATGTGTAGATTGATTTAGATTCAGAGTTATTGTTGATAGTGTATCAAGGGGTATATGGAAGAAAATGTCTTTTCTACATTTTGCTTTTAGGCCTTTGGGCCTATGCCAAGAATTAGAGTTGCTGGATCAAATAGAATCTCAATTTATAATTTATTTAGAAAGTCCATAATTTTTTGAGAAAGGCTGGGCCAGAAAACATCCCCACTAGAATCCCTTTTTTCTCACATCCACACTAGTTGTTCTTGTTCTTTAAGATGTGTGCCAGTCTCTATGATGTGGAATGTTATGTTATTGTTGTTTTGATTTGCATTTCCCTGAGGATTGGTGATTCAGAACATTTATTTTTCTCCTGTCTTTTGGCCACATGCATTTCTTCTTTGAGAAAGATTCTGTTTACTCTTGTCATTTTTGATAGGGTTGGGTGAAAACTTGCAATTTCAATAGGATCTTATATTCTAAAAAGTGTGACTCAAAGTGCAAGAGTGGTTTCTTTGCATACAGGAGTCCAAATAGTTCTCAGTACCACACGATTCCTAGTATACCAAGAAGAGTTAGCTCCAAGGACTGAATTTGGATTATTCTCCAGGTTTTATTAGGTGTAGTCTAGAAATAAACAAGCAAAATTTCCCTTTTAAACTAATACAATAATATGAGTCTAGTGCCTTAATCTCTACATATTTCTCTAGTTCCAGATTTCTATTTAAACAAATGTTTTTATTGAGGCCAGACAATAGCACGGTAAATAGGGCTTTCACATTGCATGCAGCCAGCCAACTGGAGTTTGATCCATAGCATCTATTTGGTCCCCAGAGCCAACAGGAAGTAATTAATTCCTAAGCCTGAGCAAGAGTAAATCCTAAGCACTTCTGGGTTTGGTCCTCCAAAATTATTATTGAAAATCATGATTTATCATAGTCTCTACAAAAGAACCATTTCAGAATCTCTTTAAGCAGCCGATCCAGGACCAAAGGTGGTTGGTTCGAATCCCGGTGTCCCATATGGTTCCCCGAGCCTGCCAGGAGCTGTTTCTGAGCAGACAGCCAGGAGTAACCCCTGAGCACTGCTGGGTGTGGCCCAAAAAAACAAAACAAACAAAAAAAAAAAAGAGAAGATGATAAAGAAGCAAAATAACAAAAAACTAACAAGCAAAAAAATGTATGTAATCTACATTGGTTTGATCATTGTTATTGCAGAAGTTATTCTTGAACACAGTTCGGGATGTTAGGTTGAACATGAGGGTGTAGCTACAATTTTCTCCTTCATTTTAATAAGTAGTAATATATAATTAATGAGGACACCTCGAATGTATTAAAAATGAAAAATGACTAGGCTAAAGACCAAGAAAAATACCAATGCACTGTTGAAAGGGGGTGTTCTTTTTATGACAGAAAACAAACTGCAAACATGTTTCCAATCATGGTGCTTAAATAAAGATTTTATTTCAAAAATAATTAATGATAAAGTTGTTAAAATCACAGTACTTCAAATTGGACAGGAACAGGTAAAGAGAATTTATCTTCTAAGACTTGTAAGTAATAACTAAAGTAAAATAACAACAAATAATAAAATGACTTTAAAAAAATTAAACAAATATCACAGATTTTTTTTGTCCAGTCATAAGCTTCCTATAAATATAGAGTAAAAGAAATGACTAAAATTTTGCTTGAAAGCTTTTGGAAATTTGGTTATGAATTCAGAGAGAATTAGAGAGGAACCAAATCATTTTATTTTACAGAGCAAGTCAGTGACAAAACAACATCAAATTAATAAATACTCAGTATTTGTTCTGATTTCAACTTTAGTTCAAGGAATTCCTTCAAGTGAGTCAAAACAACTAGAAGGAAAATGTAAGGTTAAAATAAATATATGTCTTAGCCAAACACAAAGAGATTAGGGAAGAATACCAATCAAAAAATAAATAAAAAGGAACAATAAACAGAAACATTTTAATTGTGGTTTCAATGGTTTAGCTAATTGGAAAATCTAATGCAGTAAAACCTGTTTTTGGAATGCACCTGGTAAAACCCACACATATTTCAATAGCCATAGCCAGAAACTTAATGTTTATTTTATTTCTTTATTATCTTATTCTTAAAGAAAGATTTATCTTGATAGCATCAGATTCATTATCAAACATTCGTTAGGAAAATTGTACTAACTTTTCTGATGTTGTATAGTCTTTATTCCCTACCTTCAGCCCCCAATAAGTTTATGTAAACTTACTTTATTATAAATACTGTATTTGATATTTCTCTTCAAAGAGCCAACAGTTTAATGTAGCATCTAATTAACTTTAACTTTTAATTAGAAGAATGTTGATATAAAAATGATTTCTGACTTGCTTACTAATTGACTCTTCACATTATTTATAAAACTTTTTCTTTATATTTGCTAAATCTTCACTTGCCCAATGTTCTTTCAGTTATGCTTTAAAATCCAGAAAATTTGAGTTGTACTATTGAATTTATTTTATTTATTTTCTAATAAAATTTCCAGTAGCCTGGAATTTTTCAACACAATATTTTATATTTTACACCATTATTAAGCTAATTACACTACCAGATAGTTGATATTCGGTTGAGACAAGTTTGAGTCGAGTTTCAGTAAACTAAAATAAAATTGAGGAAATTCTAGAAAGAAATCAATTTAAATGATTCAGAAAAGAAAAATTACAAATAATCTTGTAGAGCATATTGGATCTGTAAAAATGAGAAAGAGATAAAAGAGGAAGCAGAAAGTGAACAGAGAGATTTATACTTTCTAATTATTTCTAGGACTAAGTTCATTGTCTTGATAGACAAATCCTATACAAATAGTTTAATTCTAAGTTTCTTCCAATTTTCTCAATGAATGAAAATGAAAAGAAATACAAAACTGGTTTAAACATGCCACTATACTTCTGGGGAAAAACAAAAATTGGTCCTACATAAAACTTTGGTTAATCTTTTAGACACATAGAAATGCTTCCAAATTTGTTTCTGATATTTAAATTCTAGCTCACTCATCAGATAAGATATAAATACCTACACATGTATATATAGACATGTTAGTTAGAAATTCCAAAATAATAATAGAAATATAGGGGAATAAAAGCCTATTGAATCTGCTTCATTGAAAAATGTCATAACAGAAACAAAGTTAAAATAGTGGAAGTAATAAAAAAACCTGGCCAGAAGACTAAAGATATGAAAAGATTGGACAAAAAAAATCTGTAAAAAATAAGCAAAATATCTAAAGACACCATTTTAGAGTGAAAGTGAAGATTAGAAAGAATGTAAGGTAATTTGCTAAATAAAATTAATCACTTTAAATTTGACCTCAGGAGGTATAGGCAGTCAGAAAGATAATGGTCATGGCTGAGGGGCCATGAAAATAACACATAAAAAGAAAATAACACATAAAGGGGTATACGGGTCAGTTAACTTTCTTTTGACTCCTAAACTATAATGTGTTAGGTGTCAGGAAGAAAGTAATCATTACTACACGTGAAGAGAACCAAAATATCAAAGCCAGAAAGACAATCAAAGCTAGAATTCTTAAGAGAAAGGTTAAAAGACATCAATAACACTCAGAGCAACAAACTTTCGGCTAGGAAACAGAAGAGGACATACTAAGTGATATCCTAAATGCAAAGGACAGAAAATGCACAAAAACACCGAAAAGCAAAGAGAAAATACAGTCAGGAGACAGCATGCCTGGCATTGCACATGAGGAGCCAAGAGAGGGACTTGAATATGAGGGTCTACCGAACTAAGAGCTTAATCTGTGAAATAAAGAAACGTCAATATTACATGCATCTGGAATATTGTAAGCTAATTTTCCATATAACTAAAGGATCTGCACTCAAGGAGCTAAGTCCAAATTGATATTAATAATTAATGCAGAATAGTTTTAGCTAGTTTAAATTTTTAACCCAAGAAAAATTTAAAGGAATATTGGTAGTTAATATCTTCATCACATTTAGGCATAGTCATTTACACACTAGGCAGGTAAAATGAGCAACACATAATTTAGTCCCCAGTTATTTATTTTCTCTTTCCCATTCTTTATCTCTCTTTTTCTTTCTTTGTCTTTCTTCTCTCTCTCTCTCTCTTTCAGTCTTTTGGTCACTCTTTCTCTTTGACTTACTCTGTACATTCCATCAACATTTATTTTCACACATCCAGTGAATGTAAACCTTCAAGATAAATTTAGGCAGGTTTAAATAACTCAGTTTTTGTTGCCTGATTAAATAAAATAGTTGAAAGATAATGTTTTAAGGGAAACAAAAATACTTTCTAGACTAGGCTAACAGGATAATTTATTTTTATTTTTTCTTTATTTAAACATATGATTGTGATTAGGTTTCAGTCATGTAAAGAACACCCCTTCACCAGTGCAACATTCCTACCACCAATGTCCCAAATCTCCCTCCATCACACCCCACCCTAATCTGTACTCCAGAAAGGCTTTCCAGTTCCCTCATTCTTTCACATGATTATGGTAGTTCTCACTGTAGTTATTTCTATAACTGCACTCATCACTCTTTGTGGTGAGCTTCGTGAAGTGAGCTGGAAGTTCCAGCCCTCCTCTCATTGTCTCTGAGGATTGTTGCAAAAATGACTTTTATTTTTCTTAAAACTCATAGATGAGTGAGACTATTCTGCGTTTCTCTCTCTCTCTCTCTCTCTCTCTCTCTCTCTCTCTCTCTCTCTCTCTCTCTCTCTCCCTCTGACTTATTTCACTCAGCATGATAGATTCCATGCACATCCATGTATAGGAAAATTTCAAGACTCCATCTCTTCTGACAGCTGCATAGTGTTCATTTGTGTATATGTACTACAATTTCTTTAGCCATTCGTCTGTTGAAGGGCATCTTGGTTATTTCTAGATCCTGGCTATTGTGAATAGTGCTGCAATAAATATAGGTGTGAGGAAGGTTTTTTTTTTTTTATTGTATTCTTGAGCTCCAGGGTATATTCCTAGGAGTGGATTAGCTGGTCAAATGGGAGCTCGATTTCCAGATTTTGGAGAAATCTCCATATTGCTTTCCATAGAGGTTGGACTATACGGCATTCCACCAGCAGTGGATAAGAGTTCCTTTCTCTCCACATCCCCTCCAGCACTGATTGTTCTCATTCTTTGTGATGTGCGCCAATCTCTGTGGTGTGAGGTGGTCTCTCATCATTAACAGGATAATTTTCAATATAATGTCTCTCAATTAAGCTGCTGATAATTTTGTATAAAGCAAATGTTATGTGTAAAGAGTAATTAGCACTTTCATACTACATGCGAAAGAGGACAACTTTGATATCAGAAAATCGACTACTAGTAAAGTCTGTCTGTAGATATAATAAAAATCCAATGTTGTAGATTTATATATCATTTGATGTATTGACATGCTCCAGTCTTGACATGCTACATCTATCACATAAACTAGGTTTTACAAAGCTCAAAACTAAAGCCTCCATTGAAACAATGAAAGATCATGCTGACAACTGTAATGCTAAACAAAAACAACACAATGAGACATATTAGAGTGGACTTTCAAAAATAAACTTATAAAAGTCAATGAACTCTTGGAGTTAAAAAGATAGAATTCAAATGAGTGAAGACAAATCCCATATTATTAAATAAGTACCATCTAAATTTTAGAGAGAGAGAGAGAGAGAGAGAGAGAGAGAGAGAAAGTGAGAGAGCTACAAATTAACTCTTCAGAAGTGCAAAAAATCACATTCAAGTGCGGTTCCTCACTTCTACTAACAGTTAAGTTTTAGACTTGATAGTCTGAAGTCAAAGAAAATCATCCTAACCCCCCTTGCCTTTAGGCTGTTGGGTAGTCAGATAAGTTTTGCATGATAGCCAAGGGAGAGAGATTGTGGGGGAAGCCTGTGTACTATCCTCTTGTCATCCTCCTGCTAGGATTCTGTAATCTCTTCAGAATGGATCCTAAG
>PVKC010039784.1:0-12469 GCA_004027635.1 Crocidura indochinensis | reverse complement strand
CTGACTATGTGCTCGGAAAAAGCTCCTGGTTCGGGGGACCACATGGGAAGCCAGGGATCGAACCAGGTTCATCCTACTGCTATTCTATCCACCGACCCTGAGGTTATACCTTTTTTTTTCACTGTTCTAATCAGCAAATAAGCTTAACACATGAATTATATGGTCAAGTCCTACCCTTCACCTTCATAGCAAGCAGTGGTCTATAAGCTTTCTTCTCTCAAAAAATTTTTAATTTCTATTAGATAATTGACACATAAACAATTGAATATATGCTTTCCTTTTCCTTTCTTCTTGTTCAAGGTCAAATTTGAGATTGTCCAATGAATCAATAATCAAATCAACTTTAAACATAATCTTATATTCTCAAACTTTTTTCAATATTGTATTCAATATCCTTGACACCAACATATGAAAACTTGTCAACATCAAGATAATTCCATCTCTTACTCCTTAAATTTCTATCACTTTCCACTATTTAGCAACTATACATATGCATTAATGTTTGCATAAAATTGCATGTCAGTCACAATTATTAACATTTTTTATTTGTGATCCTGAAAAGATATTTTGTAGGCTTGTGTATGATATTACTGAATTTTAACATTTCTCTGCTTAAGAAGATGGATGTCCTGCCCTACTCAGCAAATTCAGAATGAAAGAACGAAAAACAGTATAGGAGTTAATGCGATAGGTTTCATGTGCCCAACTGAGGTTCAAATCCTAGGACCAACTGGTCATAGAACATCATCAGATGTGGCCCTGGTAATGCTTGCTGGGGGACAGCCTGGGTTATTCTCAACACCTCAAGGCCTGAGTCAACATTGTATTCTTTGCCCCACCCCACCCCACCCCAGTCTATTAGGTAAAAGTTTTCTAACAAGGGGCCCATAGTCCTTTTGATTATAACTTGGGAAGGCTCCTCACCCTTTTAAAAATTCAGAGACTGGGCAATATCCCACTGGACTATTACTTAGTTTCTAATCTGCCACCTTCTTCTGGGTCAGAGATCCCAGACTGTAGTAGGCCAGAATAGACTCCCTGCCTATGGAATACTAGGGAATAAGCCAGGATTCCTCCATTATCCTGAACACTTTTTGAGCCATGAACCATCTTCTGATCCCTATCTCTTTGCGATCTGATAAACTCACCTGCTAAGCACTTGAAGACACTAAACTATCTTCGCCTACCCCCCACCCCGAAGTGCCTGCATTCATCCCAAAACACTTGGAGAACATGTGAAAGCAAAACAATATAAGTATAAAACAACTGTTGTACTGTGAGGGATCAATTCCATCGTCTGACCTGGGAGTCTCATGTCCTCTACCAGTAGGTAAGCATATGCTGGCCTCAGACGTACTAGTTCATGATAGAAATCTTGCCACAAAGGGACGGGGGAAACAGCAGAGTTAGGACAGAGACCACTATAATAAT
The DNA here is from genome assembly GCA_004027635.1 of Crocidura indochinensis. Classification (NCBI taxonomy): domain Eukaryota; kingdom Metazoa; phylum Chordata; class Mammalia; order Eulipotyphla; family Soricidae; genus Crocidura; species Crocidura indochinensis. The sequence goes on along the minus strand of PVKC010039784.1, from coordinate 11,038 downwards.
GCTAGCTGGAAATGATCACTGGATAACAACTGGGAGCTGAAAGGTGGTGAAGGAAGGCACGATGTCCCTTCAGTGACAATATTGTGGACCATGGTGTCTAGAGGAAATAAAGAGGAAGTCAGAGAGGGGAGAGAGAGAGAGAGAGAGAGAGAGAGAGAGAGAGAGAGAGAGAGAGAGAGAGAGAGAGAGAGAAGAAAAATACTAGCAGACTGGAGGCTGGAGGCTGGAGGCTGGGGTTGGGTAGGAAACTGGGGGCACTGGTGATGGCCAATGTACGCTGGTAAAGAGTGTGTTGGTAAAGGGTGTTGGAACAGTGTGTGACTGAAACTCAATCTTGAACAACTTTGTAACTATCTCAAGATGGTTCAATTAAATATTAATTAAAAATGTGCTGGACTGAGGCCAGAGATATAGTACAGTGAGTACTTGCCTTACACGTGTTGTACCCAGATTCAATACCCATTAAGGTCCCTGAGCACCTCCTGGAGTAATTTCTGAGCACAGAGCCAAGAATGACACTTGAGGGGCCCGGGAGATAGCATGGAGGTAAGGCATTTGCCTTTCATGCAAAAGGTCATCGGTTCGAATCCCGGTGCTCCATATGGTCCCCCGTGCCTGCCAGGAGCAATTTCTGAGCATGGAGCCAGGAGTAACCCCTGAGCACTGCCGGGTGTGACCCAAAAACCAAAAAAAAAAATGACACTTGAGTATCACCAGCTAGTTAAGCCCAAAGACAAAAAGAATTCTGGCCTGTGGACTGGAGGGATAATATAGCTGGTAGAGTGCTTGCTTTGATTGAAACTGACCAGTTTTATACCCTATATCCCATATATTCCCCCATGCCCCACTAGGAGTAAGCCATGTGCATTTAACCAAGGCCCCCAACTCAAAAACTCACTGATTCACCAACTTTTCAGCTTGTGAGTAAAGCAGGAAATGTCAGGTTTCTTGGTGCTGGAGTGGTGACACAAGCGGTTTGGCATTTGCCTTGCACTCACTGACCTAGGACAGACAGCGGTTCGATCCCTTGACATCCCATATGGTCCCCCAAGCCAGGAGTGATTTCTGAGCGCAGAGCCAAGAGTAACCCTGAATGTCACCGAGTGTCACCGGGTATGGCCCCAAAACAAAACAAAATAACAACAACAAAAAAGAAATATCAGGCTTCTCAAAGTTCTTCCTAAGATCTCCTACCTTCAGGAAATGTTTTCTTTCTGCTCTGAGGTAAGTTTAGCAGGAAACATAGTCTGCTGAGTAGTGTGTTTATGAATATATTTTTATTATCTCACACTTGATTGTCTTCTATAAGACAAAGGTAACCACTTATACTTGGTAAGCATGGACATTTTCCCCCTGCACATATAAATTGGTTTTTGCTTTATTAATTGCAAAAAGAGGTATTGAATATCTATTAAGAGTAAGACATTATTGCCAGAATATTTAGGTAATTATTTCCATAACTGTCATATGAACACTTAGAAGATGGAAAGAATATTTAATACTTATTTTTTATCCATTATAATTTTTTGGGTTTCATTATTTTCTCATTTAAAAAACATTTATTGAGCCTCTGTTCTGTATAAGTAGTATGTTTATTGTTCAACCTGCAAATAAACAAGACAAATTCTCTACCTTATTTATTTTTTTTTTTTTGGTGTTTGGGCCACACCCGGTGATGTTCAGGGGTTACTCCTGGCTATTCGCTCAGAAGTCGCTCCTGGCAGGCCTGGGGGACCATATGGGGAACCAGGGGATCGAACCGAGGTCCGTCCTAGGTTAGCGCAGACAAGGCAGGCACCTTATCTCCAGCGCCACCGCCTGGCCCCCAAATTCTCTACCTTTTAAGAACTCCTGAAAACAGGTTTCTACAAGTCAAGGAAGAAGTTCAGTGACAAAAATAAGGCCAGATCATTACAAAAGAAGTGCCTTCCAAGTATGAGTGTGCCAATTGGCTTTCCACTGCATACTGTTTCCAGCAGCATGTTGTTCTTGGATGATGCTAAAAAAAATTATTGATTGGTGGACTGATAATTCAAAGTTGGTAACTTGGTTATATCCTGGCATAAAATATATACAAGGCCCTTCTAATCACTGGCTGGCCTATACTGAAAAAGACAGCCAGCAGGCTCTATGTATTTGAAAAGATACTTAGGGGGCAGAGAGTTAGTATAGGGGATATGACACTTGTCTTGTATGTAGTCAACTGAGTTCAGTTCCCTATAACAAGGATGTTCGGTGTGCAAGTAAATGAAAATCTGAAATAACTGGGAAAGACTAAGGCCCAAGATGCTCAAGGCATTTTCCTACTTACCAAATAGCTCACAAGCAGACAGATACAGAGAAATGCAACCTGAAACTGGGCATGATGGCCTAAGTGCTGATTAGAAATTGGATTGACTATAGAGCAATGGGAGTTTACTCTTTTGGAGTCTAAAATGGTTTTCTTTTAAGAGAAAGCTAATTTGTTCTGCTGTTTGAAGAGCATAAGAGACTTCTAAAGGCAGAAAACAGAATAATATTTTCTTTTCTCTAATTTTTCAGGCAACACCTGGCAGTGCTAGGGATTTGAACCTACTCTGTGCTCAGGGATCATGCCTACCTTGGCTTGAGAAGAATACTGCATACTAGGAATCAAACCAAGTTGTCTGTGTACAAAGCAAGTGCTCTGTTATTTGTATTATTTATACAGGCCACCTGATAAATGCACATTCTTTAAAAATAAATTTTAAAATTAATGTAATGAAAGGTCAGGCAATAATTAGTAGGAAAACTAGCAAGCAGGGCATACACCAAATTATAAGGAGCACTGAACATCAGAAAGGAAATTTCCTTCAGTGCTTTCAAGTGTCTGTTAGCACCTACTTGGCAAAGGTAGTATATGCTTATAAGGAGACAAGCCTGATGAATTAGCTAGCAAAGTATTGGGGGGAGAGATAATCTAAAATAGTAAATGCCAGCAAAGTATCAGTAGGAATAATCAGGAATGTCACAAAAAGAGCACAGTGACCTCCTCTATTCCTTCATTCCTTCAATCGTTCATTCGTTAGTTCGTTCCTCGCCTTCTTCCTTGCTTTCTCCTCCCTTGCTTTCTCCCTTCCTTCTTTCCTTCCTCCCTCCCTTCCTCCCTTCTTCCTTCCTTCTTTCCTTCCTTCCTCCCTCCCTCCCCTCTTCCCTCCCTCCCTTTCTTCCTTCTTTCCTTCCTCTTTTCCGCCCTCCCTCCCTTCCCTCCTCCTGATCTCCCTTCCTCCCTCCCCAGTATCACATGAGAAACATCAGAGGTATGAGAAATCAATAAAAATGTGATAAAGACTGAAAAGAGTAAAGTAGATGCAAACAGAACTAAATATAAAATATTATTATGATTACCCATATAAAGACTATTTTTTGGGAAAAATTAGCTTCTGTTATGATTATATGTACACCTTGGGTTGTATTGTCAAATTCATGTTATACTCTTAGTTTGAGTTTCAAATTGTAAAAGTTTGAAAGTCACTAATTATCAAGACAATACTCAGCATGCTATCTCTCCAGTCTGAAACCTCTTTCCCACTCTGCAAGATTAGTATTTTCAGGAAGAGAAAGGGGACTAGCCTGCCCAGCAACTCCCATCATTCTGACAATGAACAACAACTCAATTATATAAAACCTAGTACTAGAAGCTACTGCAATATTTTGTTATATAGAAAGCCCCATCATAGGAATCTTTTCAAAGTACAGGACAGAATAATTGGAATTTTTTGGAGGGTGGGACCATACCTAGTGGTACGGGGGGGCTTATTCTTAGCAACATTGAATGCTGTCCCCAACCTATAAAAATAAAATAAGATTTCTAAGCACTTTATCCAGTACTCCTTTATTTGATTTTGTGGAGGGCAGTACCTGGTGGACCTCAAATTCAACCCCCCCAAATTTTTGATCACTCTGGCCACCCTCGCAAAAAAAAAAAAAAAAAATCAATCAAACAACAAAGCACAGACCAGAGTGATGGGAATTTGAAGAAAGGACTTTGGGGGTGACGCCTAGTGGTACTAGGTATTCGGGCTTACCACACATGGTTGCCCTCAAACCCAAACCCAGAAAGAAACTATGTCATTCTGACCACTGCTTCGAAGTTCTAAATGGGGTGGAGGCAGGGAGCTGGCACTGGGCAGTTCTTGAGATTCAGTACCATCAGTAACTTGGAGAGCCATTATGATCTTACCCACTGTCAGGTCACATAGAAAGAGGAAACAGTATTTTGTTTTCTTGAGATGGTAAAGAAGCCTTTGCTAAATAATTTCAAGACAAAAGAATTTAAAATGTAAACTGTCATTCATCATAGATTCCATTTTTCCACTAGATGGCAGAAAGAGCACTTGTAATGAAAATGACACTGTCATCAGTTCCGCAGACTTTTTAAAATAAGAAGAGCTATATTTCATTTTAGTTTGGACAATAGAATTAGATTCTAAGACAATTGATTACTTTATAAATATTTAAATTGTATTAATCTTCATATTAAAGAGAAAGCTTTCATTTTGTTGAGTTTCATATGTGTATATGTGTATCCACTCAACTCAAAATATATTTAATAGAATTATATTGGTCTTAGGATACTTACTTTAAAAATAAAATTAAGACAAAAGGTAGTCTTAAATTCTGGCTCTACACTCAGGAATCACTCCTTGTGGACTCAAGGTGCCATCTCCGATGTTAGGGGTTGAACCTGGGTCAGCTTTGTGCAAGGCAAGCACTTTATCTGCTGTACTACCCCTCCAGCCCCAAAACAAAATAAAATTTAAGAGGTTATAATGAGAAATACAACTTTGGTACACTTGATTGTGTTATATTACAGACAGTAAGAAAAAAGATTAATGTTATATCTCAGGGTGTAAACTCAAAGTACTTTTTTCTTTTTTCCTCCTTTTTTCTGCATTTTTGTGTTACACCTGTGCTCAGGGCTTACTCCTGACTCTTAGGGATCATTCCTGATGGGGTTCATGGGACCACATATGATATGAAGAAGCAAATTAGGAACAACTGTATGCAAGGCCAAAATATCTTTTTCTTAATAACAAAGAAAATAAAAATAATGTAAGTAAGGTAAATGCAGGCCAAAAATTAAAGTGTGATCTGCTGCTTTTTGTTACTAATAATTCCAATGAGCCTTTTAAAAAACCTGCATTTATGTGTTATGTTGCCATTTATCAGCAATATATATTTGGAGAAATTTGTAATTAGCACATTTTACTAGACGCTTAAGAAGAGTTTCCCAGACAACCTTACTCTCACGCTGGTTCATTTACTATCAAAGAGAAAATAACTCTCCAAACCTTCGAAGAGCAAAATGGGTTAATAAGTGAGTTGTACGAGAGGAAATGTGTTAGGAAACGCAGACATAATTTGATAATATTGTATCAGATTATAAAATAAGAGCTAGTTTTAAAACAAATGAAGTGGTTGGTGTGTTCTAGTCATTATTTTGGCTACAGTTAAACAAGTGGGTTCAAAAGTGAAAGAGTGAACCATCAGCAAAAAAGAAGAGAAAAATGCAAGGATGAAAATTGGGAAGTGATGAAAGAAATGAGATTTAATCGTTCATGATGTACACGAACATCTGCTGAGTGCTAGTCCTGGGTCAGCACTGGATGGGACTGGGCCATATTTCTCACTAAATGAGAGCAATAGGAGAGCAAAATAGGTGAGATCCAGGGGAGCAAACAGTCAAAGAAATTACATAGGTGCCGATTATATAGTGCCAATGCACTTAGGTTTTGCTGACTACCTCCCCCCTCAACAGCTAAAACAAAAGGAAAACTTCAAGACTCAGGACTCTGAGGAGGGTGTTTGGAGTCCCTCTGAGTCCTGGGTCAGCCGGGCAGAAGTGGTGATGACTTCTGTAGGGTCTCCAGGAATTTTTGTATAGTGTGAGCCATATGGGATTTATCGTTCCCTAATTTAGAAGCCTTGTGCTGTGCTTATATGTGACAAAGATGCCTGATGTTGTTTCGAGTCAAGGTGGATAAACAATTTTCTGGGTAAACAATTGACATGGTGCAGTTTCCACGAGTGAATAGGACAATGTCATTTGATAATTAGTCTATTGTGGTGCTTTTTTTTAAAGTCTTTTTTTTTTTTTTTTCCCTTGCTGGGGGGATCAGGCTGCTGGTGCTCAGGACTTTCTCCTGACTCTAAGCTCAGGAGTGATTCTTGGCCTTTCTGGGGGTGTGATGGGGCTGTGAAACCTGGGATCACACCCAGAGTAGTTACCTACAGAGAAAGTACCCTCCCTACTGTACTAACACTCTGGTATAAGAAAATGTCTTTTGGAACTCTGTTGTCCTTTCTGGAATAATGGAGGAGAAGACTATTTCTCATGTGCTTTTTGCCCCTTTGGGAAAGGCAATTATGGATTAAAAATATGATTTAAAATAAGAGGCAGAGTGATTTGGGTATTCTTTTGTGGGGGCAGGGAGTACACCTGGCTATGATCAAAGCTTCTTCCTGGCTCTGTGCTCAAAGGTTTACCACAGAATAGTGCTCAGAAAACCATATATGATGCCAGGAATCCAACCAGGGTCAGTCATATGCAAAGCTAGCACCATAACCTCTATGCTATCTCTTTAGTCCCTGATGTACATTTTTTTCAGGGGGGGGCACACCCAGCAGTACTCAGGTGTTACTCCTGGCTTCATGCTCAGAAATGGCTCCTTGCAGGCTTGGGGGACCATATGGTATGCTGGGATTCGAACCAATGACCTTCTGCATGAAAGGCAAATGCCTTACCTCCATGCTATCTCTCCGGCCCTGGTGTACATTTTAATGTATAAGTTTATAGTAGATTTTTTTTTAATTTTTTACAGATATAGCATAAGGACATTGGTCTTGGAACATTTTTGGAAGGGAGCAGTGACTTTATATATCAATACTATCTATTTTTTAATCTTTTTTAGGGGGCCACACCTGGTGTTGCGCAGGGGTTACTTCTGGTTTTGCACTTAGAAATCGCTCTTGGCTTAGGAGACCACATGGAACGCAGGGGGATTGAACCTAAGTTCATCCTAGGTCAGTCGAGTGCAAGGCAAAAGTCCTACTGCTGCGCCACCACTCGGTCCCTATATATCAATACTATAAACAACTCTATTGCAGCAATGTTTTTAAAATAAAATAAATAAATAATAATAAATAATAAAATAAAAATTAAAAGATCCACAATGGGGACCAGAGTAGAGCTATAGGGCATTTGCCTTGTACATGGCTGACCTAGGGCGAACCTGGGTTCGATCCCATATGGTCCTCTGAGCCAGGAGGCATTTCTGAGCGCATAACCAGGAGTAACTAACTCCTGAGTGTCACTGGGTGTGGTTCAAACCCCGCCACACAAATAAAAGTTCACAGTGGTCCTAATTCAGGCATGCTGGACCTGTTATTTGCTAAATGTAGAGAAAATGTTCTCTGCATCGCTGGAACCAAGTTTTTCAACTTGGCATCATCCTAGAATTAGACTGATCACTCAAGTGTTCTCTGCCTGAGAAAGAAGAAGACTGCCTGACCTGACTCTTTCATAGAAATAAGCTAAAAGAATTCTGATCTAAGCTACAAATATCAGTCTCCTACTCACCTCAGTCTTCAGTCACTCTTATGCTTTTCACTCAAAGAAAGAGAAAGGCGAGCTTTCCAGATAAAATCCTTTTCATGCCCTGCTTTCCCCCAAACTATCATGTCAAATGTTTCTAAATCACAACGTGAGCCTTAGGCCTGTATGAATGACTCTCTTGTGTCAACAGAGCTCTGAAGGGATTCTGTCCCCAAAAGGTAGAGTGGTTTTGTTTTCCCACATAAACTTGGGAGGAATGTAGTAGAAACTAGCTGAGCGCTCACCCCTTTAGCTCAACGTCTTTAATGGGCTCAGACTCAGTGCAGTGACAGCTGTGACGAATACCATGGCAATTTCCCAGATAAGATTGTATCTGGGTAGGGGCTACATTTCCTTCAGAGATGCAGAAGCCATTATTATTCTTTAGAGAGGAATTCTGAGAAGGAAATAGCTGATTTAAATGCCTGCTGTCAGATGCCAAAGAAACGGTTACAAAATACTGCTATAATGATATGGAAAACTGCCCATTGCTTTGGATTCTACCTTTTTTAGTGCTCCCTCCCATTCATCAACCAACATTTCTATTTTTTGCCAACTAGGAGCATAAAGACTGGCACACTCTAAAGACCTTAAAATTGCGAACTTCAGTTGGGTTTTTCAGGCATTTGCCATTATGGTTATCCATCTACTTCTCAGGGCCTGTATTCTCTTACATGACTCAACCAAGTCTTTGCTTCTTAACCTGTGGGTCCCGGCCTTCTATGGCAGAATAAGCACTTGTATGTTGAGATTATGAAAAAAAAATGGGCAATAGTGAAGGGTTTCTGAATGTGCAGGGCTCAAAAATCAACCATGTGATGAATCAGATTTATTTCTGGCAATGCTTATCTGCATTGAATTTCTTAGATGAAAAGGGGTCATGAGTGGAAAAAGTTTAAGAAGTCATAGTGTAAGTACCATGCATAGCCCCCAAATTCCAACCCTGCTTGTCACCTCTATCTGAAATTCCATTCATTCAACTGGTATTTGTTGAATGGAATCATTATTTTCCACTCATGGGAATGCAGCAGAGGTAGGGTTCCAAGCAAAATTTCAGTCAAGTTGCTTAGTTTTTCATTGTGGCTTCACATGACAAGCTGTGTGATATTGTTGTGCAATAGTTATGTGGCTCTGGAAATATTCCATTAGTTTTCATATGTATATATAGATAGATAGATATAAAATGGATTAATAGAAGTATTCACCTTATTGGGTTAAATAAAGATTCAATGTAATAATTAATTGAATGTTAATATTTGTAAGATGTTAAAAGTAATGATATTATGTGGGAAGCATTCATTAATGGGTTTAGTAAAGTCTGTGAGGAATACAAAATTAACATTAGAGAATTTATAAACTTATGTTTAAGAGAAGACTTGGGGCCCGGAGAGATGGCTCAGCAGCGTTTGCCTTGCAAGCAGTCAATCCAGGACCTACGGAGGTTGGTTCAAATCCCAGTGTCCCATATGGTCCCCTGTGCCTGCCAGGAGCTATTTCTGAGCATATAGCCAGGAGTAACCCCTGAGCACCGCCAGGTGTGGCCCAAAAACCAAAAAAAAAAAAAAAAAAGAGAAGACTTGTATATAAAAATAAGATAAGATAGAGTGTAAGGACTTATAACAGAGAGATAATACAGAGGGTAAGATACCTATGTTGTGTATGGTTAATCCAGGTCACACAGTACAGTTCTCTGAGCATCATCAAGAGTGATAGCTGTGTGTAGAGCCAGGAGTAAGTCCTGAGCACTGCTGAGTATAGACAAAAACCAAATCAAACCAAAAAAGGATAAAGTATAGCCTAAAATGACCCACATAAATAATCAGAAGAAAGTTTAAAGAATGACACATTTTGATCATTTTTAAACTCTTATAAGTTTAAAACTTTTTAAAAATACAAAATGTCCATAGGCAACAATACAGAAGAAATAATACAACACATTTGAATATCCAAGGATTAACACCCTACCTTTCAATTAATTTCCAGGAGAATCTGTACATTAAAACTCAGAGAGGAATTATTAAGTCTCAGAAAAGCACGTTGACTGCACACTAAAGTACTTGAATTAAATAGCTTAAAAAGGAAACATCAGGGGATGAGAAAAAGAAAGAATCATCAATACTTCCTAGAACAGAATTTTTCCTAGAAAAATTAATATAGCCAGATACATGCTGAGCTATTATGGAGATTAGAAGCTGACAAGTTTAGAAGATGACAAGAACAGGGAGAGTTACAGAAGGCTTCCAGGGAACACCAAGGAGGATGGTTATGAAGTTTCACTTGGACCATTAAGTCTTTGGTGATGACTAAGGTTTTGGGGTTCATATAACTGAAAACTGGTTAACAGTTAAGGGAAGACACAGTAGAAACAGATTTAAAGGAAGTTGTTTCATTTGTTTACAGCAAGTATACTGTTTGCCTTGCATATGGCTGACCTGAATTCTATCTAAAGCACAGGAAATGATCCTTTCTGTTTTTCCAGGAGTGATTCCTGAGCCATTAGTTACCCTTAAGCATCTTCAGGTATGGGACCCAAACAAAAACAAAACGAAAACTCATCCCACCCCCACAAAAACATCATTTTATGCTTGAGACATTTTGCTTCAGGGTGAATGTCATACTGAGAAAAGTCAGAATGATTTTAAAGTCACTAAATATGTCTGTGTGGTTTAGTTATGAAAAAAAAAATCAGAAAGAGAATGTATCAACTTTTCAGTTGTATCACAGAATAAATAAGAGACTGTAGGTTTATACATTAGGAACTTACTTTGTCCTCTATTGTTTAAAGGAATAGAGAGAAAGTGTGAAAAAACAAAGACACTTATCTAAAATATGACAGTGAAGAAAAAGTAAAGCATTGATTGTAGCTATAACAGAATTAAGATTCTGTCTTGTATTTTTTTTTTTTTTTTGGTTTTTGGGTCACACCTGGCAGTGCTCAGGGGTTACTCCTGGCTCCATGCACAGAAATTGCTCCTGGCAGGCACCGGGGACCATATGGGGCACCGAGATTCGAACCGATGACCATTTGCATGAAAGGCAAATGCCTTACCTCCATGCTATCTCCCGGGTCCCTCTGTCTTGTATTTATGTTTAAGTAAGACCTAATTATGTTTGGAAATCACAAATTCCAATGGAAATTAGAGAGTAAAATGGGTTTTTATTTTTTTTTTTGTCCCCAGATTCACAATACAGACCCAGCAAGGGTCTGGGTTGAGGTGCAAATGGGGTGCATTTACTGTACCTCCTTTTTCTATACAGTCAGTGTAAAGAACACAGCCTGTGATAAGAATTGGGAGGCCTGGGGCCCAGGAGATAGCATGGAGGTAAGGCGTTTGCCTTTCATGCCAAAGGTCATCAGTTCGAATCCCGGTGCCCCATATGGTCCCCCGTGCCTGCCAGGAGCAATTTCTGAGCATGGAGCCA
>PVKC010039783.1:0-12573 GCA_004027635.1 Crocidura indochinensis | reverse complement strand
GTATAGCTGAGCAGCTATCTGTCACCACCCAGATACATGTCCACCACATAATCCAAACTGTGGAGCAGGCCTGGAAGTGGGGAAAACCCAGGGTGCTCCATAAGGTCCTCCCAGGAGCCCACCTGGAGATCCAGAGGAAAGAGGAAGAGGGGGGGGTCTGGTGACCCAGGTCCGAGAGCCCCCACCCTAGGCCGGGCCAAGAGGCCTCTGGCACATACGGAGGTCTGCCAGAGACCAGCCAGTGCTGGCTGAAAATCCTGCTCCAGCGTCTCTCTCTCTCTCTTTTTTTTTTTTTTTTTTAAACAAAGAACCAGAGATGTAATCCCTCCCCCAACTTCCTGTCTATCTTATCTGGATGGAAGGGATCTGTGGTTGATAACAAAGGGGTTGCCTCAGGGGAAGAGCAGAGAAGACTGAGCAGAGACACAAAGCAGGTAGAGAAGAGCAACAGGTTAGGTAAGGAGAGGCTGGTTAGTGTAGCAGCCATGTGAGATATGCACATGGTGACTATTAAGACCTTAATAGAACTCCTGAACTTCCTATGACTTCTGTGGGTCATTTCCTCTCCCTTCCCTGATACCTACAGACCTGCCAGGCCAAAGAGGTTGCAGGCACCGGACTGGACCGAGAAAGGCCTTACCATCCATCCACCACCATCTAGGACATTATAATTAATAATTCATACAACATTTTATTATATTTTAAGTATATTGAAAATATTATAGAATCAGGGGACAGAGAGATAGCATGAAGGTAGGGTGTTTTGCCTTGCATGTGGCCAACCTAGGACAGACCCCGGTTTGATTGCCCTCATCCCATTTGGTTCCCTGAGCCTGCCAGGGGCAATTTCTGAGCACTGAGCCAGGAGAAACTCCTGAGCACCACTGGGTGTGACCAAAAAAATGAAGAAAATATTATAGAATCAGAGAAATCAGAGGACAATTCTATGTTATAAATATAATTCTATGCTTATAAATATTCTTTCTATTGCTCTTTTGTACCTATAAAAAACTGTATTTATCTAGGCTTTAGCTTTCATCAGTTTAATTATAGATTTTAGCATAGATTTGTTTAAACGTATTCAATTTGAGGCATGATAAGATTTTGAAATATAACTGTATGTCTTCTCAAGTTTGCGTTTCCAAACAAATCGCTTCACAAACTTTTTGGAATACATCAAGTATTCTCCTTCTAGATCTGCAATGATATGGATGTCCATCCATTTGTTATTTATCCATAGGTCATTTTAACACTCTATTTTATTTCTGCTGTTTGAACTGAGTACATTTTATTGATTTGTCCCTGAGTTCTCCAATTCCATTTCTTGTCATCTTCACTCTAGTATTGAACCCATTTAGTAACTTTTTAAATTATAGGAGTTTTTATTTACTTGTTTTCTATTCAATTCTTTTATAACTTCAATTCACTGGGTTTTATTTTTCTTTCAATTTTTCATTAGTTGAAAAGAATTTGCAATTGCTTGCTGAAGCAATTTTTTGATAGTTCTAAAACTCTTGTCAAATAAAATAAACATCTGATTTATCTTGATGTTGACATTTGTTGGTTATAATTTCTCATGTGATTTTCCTGACTCAGTATGATGTTTATTTTTTGGTGTATTTTTTCTGCTTTCTATATATACTTAACTTTATACTATAAATTTCAGATTTATCTAACTTTTATTATGTGGCTATGTAAAGCTAGGCCAGTTAGATGTGTGTATGTTCACCTTCCTACTATGATGCATTGACAACAGTATAATTGAGTCACTGACTCATTATTTTACAGTTGAACTAAGTGAAATGTTCAGTTTTCCTTGGACTCTACTAATAAATTATGACCTTTCACATGCATCATTATTTCAGACTATAGCAGGAACATAAGCTTCCCACTGATCTCTGTAATCATAAATAGGTGAAAAGTGAAAGGGAAAGCTGATTTGTTTCTAAAATTTTTGATGTAGAAGTTCAAAATTATATTGGCTCCCATGATATCAAGAGAAGGATAGTGAGACAAACTATGTGTGAAGTGAGACAATCTGAATGCTATTTCCATCATCTGTTTGTGCTTTCTAGAATTTATATTCAACAACTTGCTAAATCTAAAAGCATTGCTAGGATGGAGGCCATTCTTGTGTCAAACCTCTTTGCTCAATCCTATTGCTATTGAATGAAGAAAAAACTCCCCACTGGGTTTGTTCACACCAGGATGGAAAGAGTGTGAGGTACTTATTGACACTTGCATAATCTTTTATTGTATTAATTCCAGGTGAGGTGAATTTTCTTCTACCCATTAATATAAAGTTTATATATTATAATATATATTATATAATCTATGTATTATTTTAAGATATATATGCTTTATATATTAATATAGAGTTATAGGACTTTTTGTTTGTTTTTGTTTTTTTGGGTCACACCCGGCAGTGCTCAAGGGTTACTCCTGGCTCTATGTTCAGAAGTTGGTCCTGGCAAACTCGGGGGACAATATGGAATGCTGAGATTCGAATTACCATCTTTCTGCATGCAAGGCAAATGCCTTACCTTCATGCTATCTCTCCAGCCCTGGAGTTATGGAACTTTAAATTTTAATACTGACCAGATATATCTTCAAATTTGCTTTGGACCCTTTTGTTGGAAGATTAACTGCCCATTAGACCTCACTTACACTATCATAGTGATTTGAAAGGGAGGAATACTGTTATCTACTTGAATAATAATCAACTACCTACTGGAATAGACTTCTATAGACAGGAGTTAAAGAACACTTCTTCTGCAGTGTCTTGAAATAATAATTTCATATATTTTGTCAGTTTTAACCTATTATGTAAAGAACAATTTTGACCACTGTTGCTTAGTATTACTTAGAAGAGGTAGTAAGTAGCTATTTAATTTATTTTTTATTGTTATTTTGGGTCACACTCAGCAGTATTAAGTGCTTACCCTAGGTTCTGAACTCCTTATGGAACCATATGTGGTACTAGAGATTGAACTGCTTGAAAAGCAAGCTTTAGCACATACTAACTCTCTGGCCCATAAAACAAATTTTTTATTGAGTACATTCTTTGAAAAAATGATTTTGAACGATTATAAATTGCATTAATGTTTCCAACACTATATTGATAGGTAAAATCACAGAGAAGTATCAAATATGTTTTATCTGTGTATATATAGCCATTTATATTATTATAATCTAAATATGGGATAATTTGATAAAATTCTTACATTTTATATTATTAATTCATAAATAATTGATAAATAGGCAACTATAATTATATGATATATGCCATACATTTGTAAAGATGTATTTCTTCCGGAACTTAATTTTAATATAGAGTGTAGGTTCTCAGAAGGCTTCTTGTAATCTTCAATAGAAAAAGAATCTAGGTAGAGGGAGATTGTACAGGGGTTAAGTTGTTTGCCTTGTACAAAGCCAATCTCATTTTAAATTTTGATACTGCATATGCTCAGTAGTGATCCTGGAGCACAGAGCCAGAAGTAAGCCCTAAACACCACCAGGTGTGGGGTGCTTAGGGAATGAATGAATAAGGAAAAATAGCCTCCAGTAGTGAGATTAAAAAACATGATGCACAGATAAATGTCAAAGCAAGTTCACTATGGCTTTTGCAATGTATTTATTGGTTTAATGTGTTTATTAGTTTAATTTTAGTCATGCAATATAGCCATATAGGCAAAAATAAAGATATTGATTTTCATTCTGTTACCTTCAATAACTTCTTAAAACTACATAGCTCTAGAGAAAATCTACAAATTTACCTCAGTAAAATAAGTTATCTTGAGATGATGAAATTGCTTTCTTGGATACATGGAATAACTCCCAGTGATTAATGTATCTGTGCATTTTGGCAAAACTAAAGTAATAAAAGTTTGAAAAGTAAGGTTTTGTGAGTACAATGGCAAGAAACAATAGAATATACATTAATATTATTCATGATATTTGAAAAGTGTAATCACTTATAGAATTGTGTCACATTTTAATATGCTTTATGAGAAAAGGAATAAGAATTAACATAGTTTATAGAAATTCAAAATTAAGACGTTTTCAGAAGATTTTATTTTAAAAGTATACATTCAATGCACTTCATTCAGATCTCCAGTTCCTCCTTCTGTTTTACTTTCACACAGAATAGTCTAACATTTCTTAATGACAAGCAATAATGGGCTATACTAAACATATGATTATAAGGAGAGCATATTTTTCAAATTAGCATAGAATTTAGGAAGTATTAAACACTAAGCAAGCCTGGTATATTAGAAGTATTTTTTTTTCAGTTTTCAATAAAAGTAACACCCAGACAACACCATATGTTGGCTAGGTAAAGGCGAGAAGAGTAATGAATAATTCAAAATTGCTGCCAGAACCTTAACATCATAATGGTTTTCATACTGCTTGGTTATTTCTTGCTGGACTCACTTAACTGGCATAGTACACATTTCCACAAAGCTTTATTCAGTGAAGAAATTTATACTGAGACCCTAAGCCTTAACAAATTGCCAAGGGATGAGGCTAGTGATGAAGAGGAATCTCTGCATATTTAAATATTTAGTAACCAAATTTGATAAAGATGGAAGGTAAGGCAGACATTTAAGTGAAAGAAAGGTTCCTATTTGCATTGCAGGTAGTTTGCCAGTTCCCTAGGATGTTAAATACGAGCCTTGGCTTTCGGTATTGACAGATGAATGATCTGACTCTTGAGGAAGAGTTATTATCCTGTAAGGGCTCTGTGTTATACAAGCAATTCTGTTTAGTTCTGGGGGCACTTGGCATAAGGACCCTCCACTATTATCTGCAGCTTGAGAATGCACAGCTGGAATGGCAATGGATTTGTTATTTGTAAAACATCCATGAATTTCACCACAGGCCTCTACCAATGCGGAAGCATCTGTGAGTCAAACTGTTCCCCAGCTGTTCATCCACTACCTGCAGGTTCTTGTAGCATAAAGTCCCTATTAATACTGCTGGTTACACTGCACCCCTGATGAGACCATACAAAATCGTTCCTCTTATACTACAGTTTAATGCATAAAATCCCTCAAGATAAATCTCTTATGATTCTTTTTAAAAAATCATGTCCTTTGGAATTTCTGCCAGTTTCTGGGGTGGTGCTCAACATTTTCATCTAAACCTTTTTTTGTTTCCCAAGCCTTTGCAAAAGGTACTCCCTTTAAGGCAGATACAATCTGGGGACTTTCTATATAAAGGAAAGACAAAAAAATTGTGAAAGTCAGATATAAAAGCTTACCAAAAAAAAAAAAAAGAAGAAGAAGAAAAATGTCAAGCCAAAAGTTGAGGGTTTATCTTCATATCCACAATTTTTCAGGACATTCAACAAATTACTTTTCTTATTAAAGCTTTTGAATTCTTTTGTTTATTTTATTATTTTAAAATGACACACAAAATTTAGGCTTTTATTAGAAACTTGAATGGTAATCATTTGTATCACTGTATCACAGTCCTTTTATTTAAAAGAAAACTGTATTTATAAATCATTTAGTACAGAAAATTTAAGCCATTTACTCGAGGATATGGAAAAAGAAAAGACCTTTGCATATAAGCCAAAGCAATAATAGATGATATTTGTAAGCCATTATTCAATGCTAATAATTGTGGAACTTAATAATTATAAGATTTAGTAATTCAACAGTCTTTACAATGTTAGTGGAAAAGTAATTTCTTTTTAATATTTTGCTTTTTTAAATAAAATTTAATAATTTAGAATAAAAGCATGTTACCTTCTAGAAAATGTGACTCCTCCTAGTAGCTGTCCAAGTAAATATCAAGTTGACTTTCATTCCAATGTTTTCTTTAAGTATTTCAATGCTACACTCTGAATTGTTTTCTTTGGAGCTAAATTATATTAACTTATTTTATATAGAATGCTGGTTTTAAGATGAAGGTGAATTATAATAATTTAATCAAATTATCACTCTAAAACAAAAATACCAATATGGTTTCACATCAGTGAAAATATCTACATTCAAATTGATTCTTAACTTCAGGTATTAAGTTTCAATTTTGATATCAGAATCTCTTTGCTTTTGTAGTGAAGGTAAACATGAGCTTTTTAAAATAAAATTCCTGGCAGAAGCAATAGGAAAGTCACTTGCCTTGCAAGTGGCTAGCTTGTGCTCAATACCTAGCACCTTCTAGAGTCCAAGCATCACCCCATTGGGAGTAAAATCTGAGCAGAGAGTCAAAAGTTAACCCTGAGCTCTACCAGGTATAGCCAAAATCCAAAAGCAAAACAAAAAATAAAATATTGTATATAGATAACTTTCAAATTGAAATAATGACTCTGCTCTGTACTACAACAAAAATATGTTTAATACCTCTGTTTGCTTACATCAAAAGAAACATATTACCAGAATATAAAAAAACATATTACCAGATACAAAATATAAGACAAAGAACAATTTATATTATTATGTAAAAAAATAGTAAGGGCCAAATTAGTCAAAAATTTTATATTTGGCCTGATTATCCATTGCAAGCAATATTTCTCTAAAGAAATTAGCATCCTATATCTTATTATCTTTCTCCATGTCATTGTTTTATTAACTTCCTTTAAAAATATAATCTGCAGCAAAACACTTAATAAACAATATCTTTAGCATCCTACCTCCTAGTAACAGGAACATTTTCTATAATTCATAGCACTTTGGTAACATCTTTCTTAGTAGAACACCTTAATTTATTTTATTTTATTTTAATTATTTTTGCTTTTTGGGCCACACCTTTTCATGCTCAAGGGTTACTCCTGGCTATGTGCTCAGAAATCGCTCCTGGCTTGAGGGACAATATGGGACTCTGGGATTGAACCAATGTCCAACCTTGAAATGGCCACTTGCAAGACAAATGCCCGATCACTGTGTTATTGTTCCGCCCCTAGAACAACTTCTTTATATATATTTTTACTTCATGGTCAATGCCAAATTGCCACGCTAATAAGTTAGACATATTAACCCTTTCCAAACCTAGTCAGTTATGATTCCTTATAATTTTATAAGTAAAAAGTAAATTAGATTTGTTTATAATAAAAGAATTTAAAGAAAACTTAAACCAGTTAGGATTTTATTTATACATGTATTAGAAATTTGTACATAATTCATAAAGATTATTCAGGACATTCTCACTTGGTCATATCCTTGCTCAGCAAAAAATATCCAAAATTATTCTTACCTGCTTAATAAGAAGAAGTATTTGATAAAGAAATAACAACACTTGTGAAGTAGCAAAGCTATTTCAGAAATTTCAAAGGCTTTATTTGTATCTAATTCTTTAGAAGTGTATCACATCACTAGCTGAAAAAAATGCAAAATTTTAGCCACTTTTTTGGGGGGGAGGGCTTTTGGGCCACACCCAGTGACGCTCAGGGTTTACTCCTGGCTATGCGCTCAGAAGTCGCTCCTGGCTTGGGGGACCATATGGGAACCGGGGGATCGAACCGTGGTCCATCCAAGTCTAGCTCAGGCAAGGCAGGCACCTTACCTCCAGCGCCACCGCCTGGCCCCCAATTTTGGCCACTTTTATTAACAGTGAAATTCTGTTAGTAATAAAAAAGATAAGTTGGGGTCAGAGTGGTGGTGCTAGTGGTAAGGCTTCCGACATTCAAATACTAATTTAGTACGGACCACAGTTAGATCTCCCGGCGTCCCATTGTTTCCCAAGCCAGGAACGATTTCTGAGCACATAGCCAAGAGTAACCCCTGAGCATCACCTGGTGTGACCCAAAACCCAAAAACAAAAAAAAAAAAGAAAAAAAAAACATAAAAAAAACCAGATAATTAAGAGCATGTCCCATGTAGTTCGTTTTTTTTCTTTTTCATGTTATTATTTGATATCAATCATTACTTATTAAAATATTTATGTCCTACCTCTCAATTATTAAAATAAGAGGTTCAGGAGAACAAAATTTCCTGTTTATCCACAATATTTACCCAGAACACTCTTTGGTCCATGTTTTCAAATAAGAAATATCAGGTCTAAAAAGGCTAAATAAGATTAAAAGTAAACAAAAACTTTGGACTTAATTATTCCAAACTTGTTAACACATACTTTCTGTTTTTAATTGCTGAAAATGTCTGGCATTTTTTATTCAGCCAAGGATCACTTAAACTTTTTTTCTGAAGAATAATCATGCAGAACCAGAAGCAGCAAAAAAAAATTTAGTCATTAATTTGGCCTGATTAGAAATACTATAGTACTTGAAGTTGAACAATTTATAAAAACCAAAACAAACTAATAATTCCTTGTCTTTCACCAGAACCATATAATGCCCCCTAAACCCTGGTAGGAATGACCCTGAGCACAGAGCCAGGAGTAAATAATTAGCACCATTAAGTTTATCCTTAAAAAAATAATTGACATTGTTATAATTTCATGAATGCCTGTAATGGCTGTACGTTTAAGCATTTGCGTTGATAAATGAGAGGTCTTAGAAACTAGACCTAGATGTTATCACTTAAAAATGAGTTTGGCAGTCTCAAAAAAAAAAAGGCTCTAGAAAGAGCATTAAAGTGCCATACAAATTTTCTGACTCTTTAGCCTGTAAGGTTTAGATTACTTTCAGTAGGGTGCCTAATATATTGTAATTGGACAGGACCATTAATTCTTTCAGAGCACAGGGGTATAGTTAAAATAGTCAGGAAGAAACAACTTGCCAACTAACTTCCTGAAATAGCTAAAAGAATGGAGCATTTGCAACCACAATCTACTTTATAGAATTTGACTCATTTAATAATGAAAATAACACTTTTAATCTTATATCACTTTATTCAATTTAAAATTTCATGGGACCCTAGTGGGTAGGGTATTTGCCTTGCATGGGTCCTATCTGGGATGACCTGGGTTTGATTACCAGCATGCCATATGGTCACTTGAGCCTGCCAGGAGCAATTTCTGAGATCAGAGCCAGGAATAAACCAAGAACTGCCAGGTGTGGCAAAACAAACAAACAAAAACTTAAAATTTTGCCGAAATTCTAAAAGAGGGAACTAGAGGAGGAAGAAGGGGAAAAGGAAAAAGAAAAAATAAGGAAAAGAGAACAATACTAAAATGAGTAGGAATGGGAATAAGGAAATGGAAAGGAGATCATCAAGGAAAAGGCAGTATCTCCTGTTACAATTAAAAGAAGAAAGTTGCGATTATGAACAATCCTTGATAACAAAGCCACTTTTCCTACCCTGCCTTTCCATTACATTTAATGTAATCTATTCACCTAAAACATGTCCTGCTGACATGTCTTTCTGCTTCTCTATTTTTCAGAAAAGTAGATCGATCTTTGAAAATCCAAAATATACAAGTCATTAGTGATTCAGATTTTGATCACCAATACAATAGACACATTTTTTTAAAGTAAAATGCTTTTCAATAGGTATATCAGAAATAGAACTGATAGTAATTAGGAGATGTTATATCAAAACACCTATAATTCAATTTAGCTCAAAAATTAATAGCTGGGGCCGGGCGGTGGCGCTGCAGGTAAGGTGCCTGCCTTACCGCACTAGCCTTGGACGGACTACGGTTCGATCCCCCGGTTCCCATATGGTCCCCCGTGCCTGCCAGGAGCGACTTCTGAGCGCATAGCCAGGAGTAACCCCTGAGCGTCACTGGGTGTGGCCCCCCCCAAAAAAAAACAAAAAAAAATTAATAGCTGCTCTTGGGAAATAGTTCTGATTAAGAGGTTTGTAGGAATTTAAGAACAAAATACTTTTTTCTGCATTTCAGAGTTTAGAATAGTAAATTGCTACATCTAACAGTGTAATTTTTTTAATTGACTCATTTATTTATTTTGATTTGGAGACCACACTTACCAGTATGGAGAATTTACTCCTGCTCAGTACTAGTTATTACTTCTGATGGTTTGGAGGGACCACATGTGCTGCTGAAATTAAACCTGGGTTAGTCCAGTACAAGAGCCCCATTATCTATAATATCTCTCCAGTACTGAGAATGCAAATTTTAAACATATTGTCAAACTCCTATTTGGCTATTTATGACATTTGTGTTGATATTTAAGTATAGTAGAATATTTATTTTGCAAAAAGTTTA
This sequence comes from Crocidura indochinensis, assembly GCA_004027635.1. Classification (NCBI taxonomy): domain Eukaryota; kingdom Metazoa; phylum Chordata; class Mammalia; order Eulipotyphla; family Soricidae; genus Crocidura; species Crocidura indochinensis. Next base: position 2,502 of record PVKC010039783.1, on the reverse strand, counting down.
TGAGCTATCTGAAGAAAGTTGAAAGCAAATGTTAACTCTTATGTTTAAAATTAGCATTTTTATGTATTTTAATGTATTTTTAATTTCTTTTTGTGTTGTTTATTTTTGTCTTTGAGACATACCAAGCTTTAGTCCTGGTTCTATATAAGGGAACACACTTGGTAGGCTCAGGAGAACATAGGTTGTCAAACCCAGGCCTGCTGCATGCAAGGTAAAAATTCTACCCAATGTATGACATCTCTGGCACCTTCAGTTTCTTATTTAAGTAAAATATTTCCAAACGTATTTTTCTATGTAAAAGCCACATTTGGTAATATTTTGGTAACTTTTTCCAGAGAGACATTAAACAAAAGCAATAATTGACAATTTGTTCGATTCCTCAATTTTAATTTTGAGAAGAAATTGAAGCTGCTTAAAATTTTATTGCTTGGCATATATTAACTAACATTCTTCAACTTATGGCTTTGGTTTGCAAATATTAATGAAAGAAAATGCCCAGAAATATTAGGAAACCTAAATAGAATAAGGCCAAATATACTTGAAGAAATATGATTCAATAATATCCTCATTGAGAAAATGTTCTCATCAATATGTATGAAAGTATAGATACATATATATATACAGATATATATATATATATAATTTAAACTAATTTGTGAAATGTTTGTCAAGAAGTAGTATTAACTCCAGCTCAAAAGTTTCTTCTATTCAAGTGTTCACTTTGTTTATCGAAATCAAGCTGTTGAATTTCTTTTACTCCATTTAAGGATTTTCAATCCTTATATGGAATCAGACTCTGTTTTGCAAGTAGTTAGACAAAAAACACGAATATTAAGCCATTATTTTTACATTAGCAAATTTTCCCAAGGTGGGTTTTTATCATTTTAAGAAATTTTGTTCTGTGTGTTACTCTCTTTTTGTCTAATCACCTCTAAAATTATGAATGCTACAAGAATAATACATACTGAATAACAAAACAGCTTGAAATATTCATAACTAAGAAAGCAACTGTTAAATGTTCATAAACAAAGTTGTTTGGAGACTCCTTTATTAATTTTTAATTTATTTTCAGTCAATTCCTTATTACTTCCAAATTCCTGTAGGGGATTCTGTTAATTAGTCATGTGTAAAATATTCATTAAAACCAGCTTCCTATTTTCTTTTTTTATTGCAAATTTACATTTCTAATCTTATAACCAAAATAAATGCCATTGGATAGAAGAACCACATTAATTTTGATCAGTCACTAAAAATAGACATATAACAAAAGTTATGGAAATATAAACTAGATTGATATTGAAGTACTACTGGTGGATTGTGTTGAAAAAGCAAATGGGTTTCAAACTCAAGTAATTTTGAGATTTTAGAAATCTTTAAGAAATGAAAATGAATGACTTTGAGGTAATTGTAAAATAAATCTAAACTATGATCATACTAAATGTGTGATCTTATATCTTTACTCATAAATAACCTCTACAAAAGTTACATATACTCAAGGAATTTATTCAACATACAGCAGCAATAGTAATGCTAAATTTAAATAGCTATATTGCACAAATTTCAATATACTGGCAAACTTCATATTTACTTTTACTTAATTTCCCTGGCTTTCTTTAATTTTAAAATATTTTAATTATTTTTCTTTATATGGATTAACATTATTTTGATTCTATAATACAAATAAAAATAGATGTAGAGAATGGAGCACTTATGTAAGATTAGATTGTGTAGTTTTTTTCCCGACCCCCGATTGTGTAGTTTTTAACTAATTTTCTTAAATTCATGCAAATAAAAGAAACACAAGTATCCTCAAAGGCAATACATGCTGAATTGAGATAACAAATTTTTCAATAGCATTTATATTTTCATAAGTGCAAAATCTTTCTCTGGTTTAAAATGAGCCTGATTGTAAATCAACTATTTTACTCATTTCCTGAAATGTTTTTAATAATTCTGATATACCAATCTCTTTTTAAAAGTATGTAGGGCTTTTGCCTTGCATGCAGCAATCCAGGACGAATCTCGGTTGGATCCCCAGCGCCCCTTATGGTTCCACAAGTCAGGAGCTGTTTCTGATTGCATAGCCAAGAGTAACCCGTGAGTGTCAATGGGTGTGACCCCCAAACAAACAAATAAAATAACAGTGTCCAAATTATGAATATTCAGTTATAATATTACATAGAGTATCTCATTTGTAAAGTAAAATATCTCTAATATATTTATTGGAGAAGAGTTATGATGACATTTAGTTAGAAGAAAATTATATCCAAGTCAATGTAGTTTATAGTTTGGAGTGACAATAGCTTTTCTGACAAAATAAAGTCATGATTAGTGGCAAGAGATTAAGATCACAAACTAGCAACAGTAACAAAACATCTCTTAGTTCTTACTTTCTGCTCTGACATCTAATTATAACAGAGACAATGATTTAGGAGTACAATTTATTGGTTATTTTAAGAAAATAACACCGAGTCAGTAATAAAACTACTAAACAAGTATTTT
>PVKC010039782.1:0-12469 GCA_004027635.1 Crocidura indochinensis | reverse complement strand
GAGTACCATGATTTACAATAAAACAATGTAATTAACTTCTTCCATTTGATCAATGCAAAATTTTGAGGTATATATGATCAACATAAAGGCCACTATAAATCCATATAAAATATCAAAATATGCTGAATTTTAAAAAATGGTCAATGAATCAAGGAATAACAGTTTCAAATCACAATTTCCAAAAATCCACAAAGCAGATTTTTATCACACTGAAATAATTATATATGTATATGTATATATATCCCTACCTTACTCCATAATCAACAATAAACAAAACGGGTCAGTGACCGCATTATAAGAGTTAAGCCATTTGGGGTTTTTTTTAGTTTTATTTTTTGTTTTTGGATTACACCCAGGGATGCTCAGGGGTTCCTCCTGGCTCAGAAATCGCCCCTGGCAGTCATGGGGTCTATCTGGGATGTCGGAATCCACCATCTGTCCTGGGTTGGCTTCGTGCAAGGCAAACGCCCAACTGCTGTGGTATCTCTTTGACCCCCAAAAGTTAAGCCATTTGGAAAAAATATCCATAAGGTATCTGATTTGACCTTTGATTTGGAAATATATTTTATATATAAAATTAAAATGCATATAAAAGTATATAAAAAGTAAAAAAACACTACAGAATGTTGAGATTTTCAAGTTATACTCTGTTAAGAACTTAGTATTAAGAAAATATTTAAATGAACACTTATAACTCAATAGTAAAAAGACAATGACTGATTAAAATATGGGCAAAATATTTGAACACACATTTCTCCAAAGAAGAAAAAATAATAGAAAACAAGAATAGGAAAAACTGATCAACATTTTCTGCCATTGAGAAAGCATAAATCCAAAACAAAATGAGAAGTCACTTAAGAGCCAATAGGATGTTGATAAAAGTGGAGAAAATGTCAAGAATTGGTAAAGAAATAAAGAATAGTAGACCTATAAGTCTCTGGCGGGGAGATAAAGTGATATAGCATCTAATGAAATATTTATTGATTCCTCAGGTCAAACTCAGAATTGCCTGCCTTCCATTTACAGACCCAAATATATATCTGAGAAATGAAAACATATGTCCCTGCATAAACAAGTACACAAATATTTATGGCATAGTATCATTTTGAATAGCTAAAGGTGAGAACAATGCAAATGCCCAATATTATATGAATTGAATTAACAAATAGTGGTACACTCATGGAAAGGAATATTATTCAACCATAAAAGGAAATGAGGACTGATGCATGCTACAATTTGCATAAGCTTCAAAAATATGTTGAATTAAAAAAAGTAGATACAAAAGGTAGTGTATGGCATGATTTTTTTCTATGAAATACCAAGACTTGACAAGACCACAGCTACTACCGACAGATCAGGGGTCACAAGAAGGGGGTTGGGTCCGGGGAGGTTGACAAATCCTACAATTCTGGAGCGACAGAAAAACATTTTGAAACAAGAAAGAGATAGACCGCCATTGCATAATAAAGTGAATAATTGCTTTGTACCTACACTGCATACTTAGGCATCATTAATTGTATGCTCTATTAATTTCACCTCAATAAAAAGGATACATATAATCATAACCATTTAATGCAAGTAAGGGGGAATTTTATAATATTGAAAGGTTAAAAAAGTTTAGATTTCAAAAACTATTGAGTGTTTTAGTTGCAATTCATCTTTGAATTTTTACATATGTTTTTTCATTTGTATTACATGTGTGTTCAAAACACTAATGCTAGATAGTACTAAATGACCAAAGTACTACAGTAATTTGATAGTACTGTTCTAGATCCAGGGTAATAATCATATAATATACAAGAAGAATAATTTATAGATACACTTGGTGTACCTTGGCTGAATAATATTCCAAAATATATCTTCATTCAACTTATCCATACCATTCTGCACAATTCATTCACCCCTACACACAGTCCTGCATATTTGTAATCCAAACACAAACATTTCCTACCCACCAAAGACAAGAACACACCTCAATTCTACCCTCCGCTAAGGAATGAATGTGGCTAAGACAGTTTTGTATCAATTCTTTGTCTTTGATTCCTCATCAGCAATAGAAATACGAGGGAATAAACGATGCTAGACTTACCCACACAAGGCAGTGAATATCCAAGCTGGGGATCATGAACAAACTGTCTGTCATTGAGTCTGGTCACACAGTAGAGATGGAAACAGTCTAAACAGATCACGTGGCGGTCATTGCACTGGAAAACAAGCACCGGGCTCCTGTGTGGACAGACAGACAGACAACACATGACTCAGGCCCTTCATGGCAGGAAAGAGTCCTACATTCCAGAACATCTCCAGTCACCCATGTCAGGCAAGTGTACTGCATCTCCAGAACAGGGGATCTCCCACAGTCAGATCCCTGGTTACTCAACTGCCTGTTTTTCTGGAGTACACAGTTACCAATAGGTTGTTCAGTCCACTGGGTTCCCAAAGAACCTCTCTGTAATTTGACTCATTAGCCAACTGATCCATTTCTACAGAACCACCATCGAGCCATACTATTGACCTGCTTCTTCTCTCTTTATTGTCTGTTTGGGAGGACATACTCATGGGTGTTCAAGGAAGGCTTACTCCTGACAGTTCTCAGGCATCACTCCTGGAGATGCTCAGTGAATTATAGGGATGCTGGGGATTGAACTTGGGTCAGCTGCATGCAAGGACCCTTATACTATCACTCTGCCTTCTTGCTTTTTAGACTGTCATCTCCTTGAAGGCTGATACTGCACTTTACATTGATATTCTAACATATAGCAATGCAACATTTTAAATAATTGGTAAATTTTTTGTCATACTTAATGGTGCTCAAGGGCTACTTCTGGCTTTGTGCTCAGGTATCACTCCTGAAGAAGACTATTTGGGGTGCCAAGGAAAGAATCTGGATCAGTCATATGCAAGGCAAGTGTCCTACTCTCTGTACTATTGCTCTGCCCTCTAAATAACCATTCTTCTTACATAATTTAACTGTAACAGGTATAAAATCTGAACCTCTCAAAAGTCAAAAGAAATTCACTATTGCACTAGGAGAGATCAGAGCGGAACATAGGAGGGGAGGTGGGGGGAGGGAAGGGAAGGAGAGAATAAAGAAGAGGGGAGAAAAGAGAGGAGAAGGGAGAGAAGAGGAGAGGGGAGGAGGAGAGAAAAGAAGAGGAGAGGGTAAGAGAGGACAGGAGGAGAGGTAGAAAGGAAGAGGAGGGAGAAAGAGGAGAGAGGGGAGGAGAGAACAAAGCAGATTCTGGTTGAGGCAACCAAGGGTCTTAAATGTCCCTGGCTGCTTCTTTTGGGGGGAAGATTTGCAGGAACATTGCAGGATGCAGAGAGGACAGCTGGGGAATCACTCACTTCCTGAGCCTTGGAGCTTTAGGGGACAGAGATGGGAAGATGGACAGGACTGGTATTTCCGAGGAGGACCTGCTGGGACTGATGTACTCTTAGTGCCTTTTGTTCCTGCCGACATTCCTACTCCATGCCCTTTGCTCAAATGAGATACAAATGTTAATTGATAAATCTAGGAAATGCTTTTACCCCACTGAGCCAGGTTACATAGCAGAGCTAATCAAAGGTTAAATAAAGTTCTCAATCTTCTGCAAAATGAATTACAAATGCTGTACTTGACATTATTGAAGTTGTTTGTAAGCAATTATTTCCCACTTTTATTAAAGCGATGATTCAAAGATCATTTATTTGTAAAACCATAGACATAAGTGAAGGAATCCTGGTTAAAAAATGATGCAAACCATTGACACATATTACACTAAGTAGGATATTGTTCCAACCTCATCCCAAATATGTGAAGATCTCATAAAATTAGTTCTCCAGTATCAACAAAACAGCATCAATGTACTTACATGTATCTGATCTAACGTGTGGTTTCATCAACTCTCTAATTTGTTCTCTCCTCCTCCCCTCCCAATCTGTTTCTCTGTCTTTGATTCTTTCCAACATGCACATATTTGCTTATTTCCATTAAGTGACGTGTTGTGGCCTCAACACTCTACTGAATGTGACAGATATTGATGCAAGATGCTAGAGATTCCAAGGACTGTAAAGATAAGCAAGAAACAATACAAATATATAGATAGGCTGAATTGTGACAGGAACAGGAACAAGTGAAACACAGGACAAAAGCCTACATATTGAATTCAGACGAGAGCAATATCTCTGATGCAGCTTCTGGAGTGTTCCCCAGTGACCCCCACTTACAGGCATCCACACCCACTTGCTCACCCTTAATGTAGACTCTAGCTTCAATGCTTCCAGTCAAGGTTGGAGGTTAGAGAAGAAGTTGACATTTCTGCCCGTATACTCTATTAAATCACATAATCTGGCATTCCACTAAGTCACATGATCTGACATTCTATTAGGTCACATGATCCGAGGCATGTGAGCTCCCCCATTGTGAGGACCTTCACTTGGTCTCAGGGAAAAGCCTGTGGCAAGAAGTGAGATGCCCACGCCAGCTCTGCCAGCCACCTCTAAAGAATTCTTGAGTCCAGGGAAAAGCCAACAATGCCTCGGTTGATATCATGAACAGATCTCAGGAGAGACCTGAAGTAAGAACCACCCAAGATATTGTTCCCTAATGTCTGATACCCTGAAACTGTGCAGTATCAGTCTTAAGCCACTGGGATAAATTGTGAACAGCCTAAATCACTAATACAGGTCCAGGAGAGGAAGGACTATGCATAGACTGTGGATACAAAACAAATGTATAAAATTGGGGGCCTAAAAAAGAGGGATCAATATTCTAGCACAGAGAAAGAGATAGGGAGAGAGAGAGAGAGGGAGGGAAGGAAGGAAGGAAAGAGGTAGGGAGGGAGAAAGAGAGGAGTAGAGCTGTCTGGTCTAACTCACTTCTTCATCAATCTCAATGGGAAGGAAAATTCAGTAGATAAATACTTTTAGACATAGCAGAATCGTCTTAAATGCAGTGAAGAACCATGCCATGAAAATTGGAATACATATATTGATGACAACTCACTGAGAAGGTAAAAATAAAGTGTCCTTTTTTTTAAGGAGAAATTTAGTCCTTAAATTTGAGCAAATGCTTGACCCTTGAACATTCACATTATTCCTCTGTATGCGGTAGATGTTCCAGCCCAGTTAGCAATCTTTCAAAGCTCTCTACCAAGTCTCCACGAACAACTATGACTCCTGGGATTTTAATAAAGCATTTGATTAGATAGAAATAATTAGAAGAGGAAAGCTATGCCATTAAAGGGCTTGAATTTATCTTCCTAACAACTGTTGCTGCAAATCCTTTTTCGTTAGAGACAGATTATGAACAATACATAATGAAATCTCTGAAACCAGATGCATTTTCATTTCATCTATATTTGTGACATTACCGACTAATTGCCCACATGCACAGAGGAAAGGACATATCGACTGCTGCTGGGGGAGAATCTGGGACTCCTTTAAGCATACACGCCACACAGGTTCATTATTTGAGTTAGCCAACTGAGCCCTTTCAGTCACCATAGATGCCCTGGGTCCCAGATAGTAATTGATAGACTCAACTTTTAGAAATTAAAATAAGCTTCAACAACAGCTGAATGACCTTCAACTTTCTTCCTTTAGCAGCCAAGCTAAAAATCCTGAAGTCAGTTTGTCTGCCCATGAATCTGATTGAATTGGGTTCTTTGAGAACCAAACCCCTTACCTGCCTGCCCCCCCTCCTTCCCCTTCCTCACAGCCTTGGTCACTGCCTCTCCCAGACCCCTGAGCTGCTCCAGCAGTGCTCTCCAGTGGCTCTGTAAGCTTCCTTGCAACAGTTCCAGGTGCCAGGACATACAGCATGTCTGAAATCAAGATCACTGATCTCTTATGGAACCAAAATGGGAGTTATAAAAATAGGTGAGCAATACTTTTACAGGCTAGTGGGAGAGTAGAAAAGCTGCCTAGAGAAATGGCTGTTAGGTTTTCAGATCTGAATTTTCCAAGCTCAGTAGCATCGTTCTGGCTACAGCTTGCACACTTGGTCTCTGGTCTGGGGGGAACAGAATGCAGAAGTAATGCTAATCTAAAGTATTTATCAGGACGCCAGCTTTACCAAGGGGCTTTCAGAGCCCTCCCTAAGTTAGTTCTCCCTGCCTTGGCGTGCCTTCACCAATCTTCCATTCACACTAATTCTTGTGTTTCTCTCAGGTCCGATTTTTAGAACTTGGGTACCATCTCTCCGCCACCCCCTTGCCACCTTTTACTTCTTGTGCTTTGTCTTTTAGCATGTTAGATTGCCTTCACTCACCCAAAAGTAGTCAAGCTTCAATTCAGATGCATGCAACTGTTTTCCTGAAAAGGAAGTTTTGTTTTGTTTTGTTTTTAGTACAAACCTAGCTATCATCAAACAACCATTCATTTTAAATGCTTGTGTTTACAGACTGTTTTTTTTTGTTTGTTTTGTTTTTTTGGGCCACACCCAGTGACGCTCAGGGGTTACTCCTGGCTATGCGCTCAGAAGTTGCTCCTGGCAGGCACAGGGGACCATATGGGAACCGGGGGATTGAACCGTGGTCCGTCCTAGGCTAGCACAGGCAAGGCAGCAGACACCTTACCTCCAGCGCCACCGCCCGGCTCCCTACAGACTGTTTTTTAAGACACAACTCAGATTTGTATAAGCATCAAACGAGGTTATTCACTCTGGGACATGATTAGTCTGCACCAGGTCTTCCGAACTCAATTTCAACTCATGCTAACTGGACAGCTACACTGTGTTGATTTCTTGGCTGTGGTGGGATGGGCACAAGTCTTTCTTCTCAAAGACCTCAGCCTGCTTCTAAAAATCACTGCAGCTGGAGCACTTTGGAAAATCAATGGGAAAGAACTAAAAACAACACTGGTCAGGAGAGGATGTTCCCTGGCAAAAGAAACTTGGATCCAACAGGCAATCAGGAGCGTCTGGGCAAGAGATGAGAGGGGAGGAAAGAAAATGCCAACACTCACAACATGGAGAATCATTTCATAAGGCAGGGAAACAATCTCAGGCATTTATCTCTTAGCCACTCTCAAAGTTTTGAATCTATGCAGTAATTTAAAAAGAAAAACTAAAACATTGTTTTCAGAAGCTACATCTTGATGAGTACATGTTTATCTATTTCCTTAAGTGAAGTTGACTTTGATTCTAGAATTTATAAGATTTCAAAATGCTAACAATAAATAGGACATACAAAATGAAAAAATATAGAACCAAGGGCTGCAAAAGGAAATTAAAGAAGACTTATTTCCTCCAGATGGCATCAGTCTTTGACAATATTTGACTTTCATATAACTATTGTATTGCATTTAAAAATATACTTACTGTCCATTGATAGCAAATACCATTAACTTCTAGGAGTGTTGGGTTGTACATATCATAAATCAAATATGAGAATTAAAATAAAATCTTGGTTTATTAAAAGTAAGTTTTATTTTTCAAAGCATAGAAGTCAACATTCTTTTATAGAAACTGACAATAAATTGGTTTACCATCATCATCCTAACTTCTCTTGCTAAGGCATATATATGTAGATACCAATAATGAATTGCAAACAGTCAGTAAATCATATTGAAATAACTGTCCCATATAACAAAATAAAACAAAAATACCAAATGTATTCGATCCCTGGACAGAAAAGCCCATTTCATGAAAAATCATTCCTTTACTTTCCTCCAACAAATTGAATGGATTTTAATTATGTAAATCATATGTCTAAAAAGTCTAAGAATGCTCAAAATTACATGTACAAGAGTCCAAGTACTTCTGAGTTAGACTCATGGAACCAGCTGCAGACAGTAGTGAAGCTGAACTCTGACTTCAGATCTAACACTTTTGGGGTCCCTCCTTTGTGTAGAGTAGTTTTGTGGCTCCACCAACAAGCTGCTGAAGGGCCATCTGTACTGCACACCCACTCATGCCCAATGCTTATCTTTGTTTTGCCTGTGTGATAAATGGTTACAGACTGATAAATGTGTGTCTGCTATAACAGCATTCTGCTAAATTGAGAAGGAAAAAAGGACAGATCTTGTGATAAGAATCAAGTAATTTAAAAAAAAGAAAAAATTGAAATAGTACAAATTAGAAAAGGAACATGGTCTAAGAAAGACAGAATGAGGGCAGAACTACATAATCAGCTTTGGCTAATAAGGTGTTTCAATAAAATTTAAGTTGGTGAAAAAAAGAAAAGAATCCCACTTGAAATACATGGCTTGAGTGTATCCCCAAATCTCACGACAGGAAATATGAATGTGCTCAGAAGCAGTCCAGCAGCTAGAACTGTTAGAAGTTTCTTAAAATAAGAAATCATTCTGGACAGAGGGTGGCTGGAAAATGAGAGCACGTCTACATAAAGGACTGTGAGATGGTCTTTCATTCGTTTTTACAAGGAACAAATTAAATCTAACAGGATGCTGGCTCCTTGGTTCCTGTTTGGAATCAGGGGTTTGGAAGAAAAGCTGTTTAAAAACCTCCTGAGAGATGGTAGAAATTTCAGACAGTTCTATCATTAAAACTTGCCACAATGAGGCAGTTTTGTGAGATTTCTAAGGAATTGGCAGATGGATACAGACCAAAATAGAAGCCTGATTGAAGAATCAGTGGCACATAACAAAGTCAATTTTTTCCCTCAATCTAGGTGTACTTTAAATATATACAGCCAGAAACGCACCTAGTCTAAAAACAGCTTGCCCCAAAGAATATAAGATCAACCAGCCACACTGCTAAAAGCTGTCTGTCTAGGAGGAGAGGGTAAGTGAAGTCCCTGCCCTGCCAAAGCCATGCTTGCAGCACCCATGAACCACAAGCACAATTTTGCCAGTGACCCTACCTCATCACTCTTCTATGGCTTGCTCTCTCTGCAAAGACATCAATCTGACCAAAGCTCCAGGTATACTGATATTTGAGCTGATATCACCAGGACGTTTTTGGAGTAAATGGGGGCTCATACCCATGCCTTCTTGTAATTATGGAAGCTCTGACAATTAAAAGCATGCCCATAAAAGCCACAATATCAGCAATAATGCTTGACATTCCTAGACCATGAGGCCACAAATGTCAAATGAATAACAACTTAATTTTTGTTTAATACTGTCATCCCCATAGGAACACACCAATATGTATGCCAATATGTATCCAAAACCACAATGTGTATCTAATGTTCAGTAACAAAAGAAGTAACAGAATAGTCAACTAGCAACAAGAGCTTACTACACCTTCAGACAATGACTTCATGACCTCATTGGAGATATAATAATTTTCACAAATTTTCTTACTGCTGTATTCTTTTTTTATTTCCCTTCATTCTTTCTTTATATTTAATTATAGTAAAAATGCAAAGATATAACTTAATAAAATATTTAAAGAAATGAAATAATATGGCCACTGCTTAATCTTTGTTCCCTGGGACAGTCAGGTCATGTCTGGACAAGAGCAGGGAGGCTCCTGTCCTAGTCCCCTCCACCAAGCTCTAACAGGGCTTCCCTCCCAACTTTTCCTCAGCTTTTTTTCTTGGTTCCACCCAGTGCCATCACTGTTCACCTACTCTTAGGGGCCAGCCAGACTTCACGGAAGATTGAATCTAACACATCTTTCAACACCCTGATACTCCAGCACTACAAAACAATAAATGCAAAACTCAATGGGGAAGCTAAAGAAGACATCTACTATGGAGGATAAGGCGAGAAATCCTGGCAAACCTCCAATCCACCCAAATGCCTGAACCTTATAGATGAAGACCTAAAATCAACACTTGATTGTTTAGCAATGGAAATCAAGGAGTTACTAGCCTGCAAAATTAAGAAATCTATAGGGCCTGGAGAGGTAACATGTCTGCCTTGCAAGCACTAGCTAGAACTAGTAGTTTGATCCCCTAGTGTCCCATATGGTCCCCGCAAGCCAGGAGCAATTTCTGAGTGCATAGTCAGGAGTAACCTCTGTGTGTCAATGGGTGTGGCCCCAAAACAAACAAATGAAAAAATAAAAATAAAAACAAAAAAATATATAGATGAACAATTGAATCAACTCAAAGAAGAACTCTTTCAGAAGATGAGAGAATACATACAAATGGAACTGAATGAACTAAAAAGCATGTGAGCAAACCATAATAGTAGAATTGATTAGGAGGAGAATTGCATAAAGGAACTTAACGACTAATTACAACCCAACCATGAATAAAGAAAGGAGAGACCAAGACCTGGAAGAAAATGTAAAGTACTCAATGAACAAAGACAAGAGGTAGATAATAGCAGAGAACTTCCCTACCCTTGGGAATGAAGTTTCTCTAGAAATCTGAGAGGCAAAAAGAGTGCCAAACAAAATAGACCAATCACAGACCAGCACCAAGACATTTAGTAATCCAAATGGCAAAAAAAAAAAAAAAAAAAAAAAAAAAAAAAAAAAAAAAAAAAAAAAAAAAAAAAAAGAGAGAGATAGACTCTTTAAAGCAGTAAGGGTTTAAAAAAACCTCCTCAAGTATAAAGGAAACAACATAAGAGTCAAACCAGGTCTTCCATTTGAAACATTCTAGGCAAGAAAAGAGTGGAATGTCATAATCAAACTATTGAATAAAAGAAACTTTCAACCTACATTACAGTACCCAGCAAAACTCTCATTTACATGAACGGAGGGTTAAAAACATTCTCGGACAAACAAGACTTGCAATATTTCCACTAACCAAACCGATCCTAAATGAGCTACTCAAAGAGAAATTACACAAACTAAATTCCCAATTATAACAATAACAACCCTACACAATATAATGGCACAACAGTCATTTCTGCCAATAGTTTCCTTAAATGTCAATGGATATGAGACTCAGAAGGGCTCATTATGATAATATCATGACAAAAATTCCAATCTATTCATTTTCTACTTGATAATGCCTGACAATATAATCTAATGTGTATGTCCACAGATAACAAAGAAATATGCAACTGCATGCCACGAACTCCCGTTATGGAGCTCATTCATCGAATATGTTATTGTAATCTGCTTTCAAGTGTAGGTAGTTTAGCATTATACAACAATGCTTATAATTTTAGATTGCTTTTAGGAAAGGAATCTGGATGCTTAAGACCTGCTAGACTATATGTCATGTTGTGAACTCCCCTTACAGTGCTCATTACCATAATCACCTAATTTTGAGACTTAAACATTATAATTGTTTTTAAGAATGCTCAAGCACAGTCTAACTCATGAAGCCTTTCCTCAGTAAAGTTTACCCTCACCAATCATGATGGGCCTAGAAAATGGAAAACCTTTCCATCTGAATTGCTGGCTTTATATTTTTTAAGTGTTCTGTCCCATTGCACCTGGGTCAGCTTTCCAACTGTAACCCATAAAGCAATCCTCAGTGTTTGTCTGTGTGTGCACATGAGTATATTGTTGGCCACCTCAATGTCTGTCTGTAATATACAGAATGTCTATATATGTTGTATACTGCTTTTCCCTGTTATTGTATAATGTCTGTTTATGTTGCATATTGTCTTCCTCCCTGCTATATATAACCCTTCTTCCCCCCTTCATTTACCACCTTACAAATTCTTTTCTAGCCCTTCATTCTCTGTTATCCCATCTGTTATCCCCCCACTCGTTTAATCCCGTTTACTCTCAATTCTTAACTTCTCATGAAGCGAAATATTTCCCCCACCCTAGCCAGCTACCAACCAGCTCTCAAAGTGAAAAGACAGATTATCAGCTTGAGAAGAAGCTGACACTACTGCTGCTGCTGATTTGCTCTCAGGGGCCGTTCCCCACCCCCCCTTTTGTTGTGGACTATTGCTCGCTAGCAGATTCGGTTTCTAAGAAGTCCCTGGCTCAAGGACATATCCTGATATGTGATTGCTGATAGCCATTTTTTAGACTCCACAAGACCAAATCACATGTTGAAGCATGGTGCCAGATATTAACTCCATCCCATACTATTTCAAAAAGACTTAAAGGGGGCATGTATATCTCCTTTGAATATTTCTTTAGATGCATTTCCTTAATAGGTTTAACCTTTATTGTCTATCTTCTTATGTAGCAGCAATTTCCCCCATTTTTTGGGATCTGTTTGGTAGGTAATTCTAGTAGATAATTTCTTTAGTGTTTTGAGTTCATGTTAGAACCAGGTTATAGGGATTGTTAGACCCCAATAGTACCCTTTGGCATTATTTCTTTTTGCATAGGCACATTAAAATGGGGGGATCTTACATGTGCAAACAAGTTCTTATCTAATAGATAGGAACACATAAATTTTATACTACAGTGGGGCCTTACACCCTGAACATTTGTCATAATGACTTCGCTTAGTCTTCAAAAGATTGGACACTGACCATTCATCACTGAACCTTGGATCCCGTCTATGGAAACAACCACAATTTTCTACACCAATAACAGGAATCAGACTTCTACCAGGAAAAGCCCTGTTGCTGCCCTGCATTGACTTACTCCAGAGTGGGTTTTTATGACATCCTGATGACTTTATAACAGCAACAACCTGCTTTCAGG
>PVKC010039781.1:0-12469 GCA_004027635.1 Crocidura indochinensis | reverse complement strand
TTTTTTTTTTTTTTGGAGTGGGGGGCACATTCAGTGGTGCTCAGGGGTTACTCCTGGCTCTGCACTCAGAAATCACTCCAGGCAGGCTCTGGGAACCATATGGGATATCAGGGATCAAACCTGGGTCCATCCTAGGTTGGCTTAATTAACATTTTTTTTAAAAAATTCACAAGCCCATAAGGATCCATCTAACACCAGAAAGATAGCTCATGACCACATCAGGGAAGGTCATCAAGCCCTGGGGACAGGACGTCCGACGGCGAGACCCCATCTTCTCCAGTGCCGCGGCAAGGCCCAAGTCCCGGCGGGACCCCGCTCAGGGCGCTCCGAGGAGGGGAGGGGAGCACTTGCCTTGCATGTGGCCAACCCAGGTTCCATCCTCAGTGTCCCATATGGTCCCCCAAGCACCGACAGGAATAACCTGAGAACTGCCAAGTGTGCCCCACCCCAGATACCTCTTTTCAAATTCCTAAAAATCAGCAAGAGAAAACAAGTCAATTAACACTAAGCAAAAGAGATAATCAACTTGCTAAAGAAGAAATGAGGATGGTCATATAGACATATCTAAGAAGACATGAATGAATGGGGTTTATTATATACTGTAGGGAAGAGATAATTACTTTTTCCAAATTCTTTTTTTTCCTGGTGGTTCCAGGAACTGGACTCATGACTCACAAGTATAAGGTATGTTCTACCACTGAGTCACACCCCCAGACTCACATTTTTCCAAATTCTAGTAAAGTTGAATATGCAGACACAATTCTTCTTTAAGATATTGTGCTCTAGTAAAGAATTCAAAAACAAACGGATTGGAGACATGCTTGGGAGTATTTTCTGTAGATGTACAGATCTGGTAGATAAATCTTGACTCTGCTATGTAATGGGGGGAGACTTGACTATGCTCTCTTATCTCCTTTTCCTTATACTATCTAACCTCCCTATATCAAATCCCTTACCTATAAAGCAGGATAAATCTAACTGCAGGTTGAGGGAGGGAAGTAAGAAAGGACACTTAACACAGCAACCCATATTTTGATGGCTCTGCTCTTCCCGCTTCCAACAGTCCTGCTGCAATGCAATGGGCTCATAGTCTACTGGCTACCAACTTCAAATCTATATCAAACCCTCAGTTCTTCTTCCTTTGAGATAAAAAGAATGCTCTTATTACTAAAAATCTTAGAGGTGCAGGAACATATTTAGCTCTCCAAAATGACAATAAATTGGAAGTATCTTGTTTCTTTTCTTTCCTTTTATACATGGTAGCATGCTGGTGTATATAATTTCTGAAACATTCTCAAAACCAACCCTGAGGTTATACAAAACAAAGGTACATGATTCACATGGTAATTAGTGGGTTGTGTGGAGGGTCCTAGACACCTGCTCAGAGATCCATCCTGGGTAACCTATCCTCAGCTGCTTCTCTAGGGCAGACACAGATAAGAGATTGGAAGCCTAAGCTCCTCAAATTCTTCCGGACTGTGGGGGTCTCCAGGACCTGCAGTGGGAAATCAGATCACCAAGAGAGCACTTTAGGGCAACAAGATTTCTGGAATTATGTCTAGTCTCAAATAAAGAACAACTCACCTGGCCCACATACGGGTAGGCATCTTCAGAGTCGATACCCCGGTTTTCTTGCACATACTGGAAGGCATTGGTCATGTAGCCCCCACTACAGCCGTCGTTCTCAGAAACACAGTCCACCAGGTTTTGGGGACTCAGGTTTAAGAGCTTGCCCGTTTTCTTCTTGAGCTGACCCTCGAGGGCACCCACAGAGCTAAAAGCCCAGCAGGAACCACACTGACCCTGAGACACACAAGAGAGAAACTGTCACTTTCTTGCCAATCGTATCTGGCCATGTCTTACCCCCACTGGTTGGCTAAATTCCAAGTGCATTCCAGACGTCACCAACTATCTCACTTTCGCATTTCCTGCATCTGGTAGCCGTGGTACTGCCTGAGACAGTGCTGTTATCATTTTGCTTGCTTCATTTTTGATGGGAGCCACACCCAGGCAAAATCCTGGCAGACTTGGGGGACCATATGGTGTGCCAGAAATAGAACCTGTATTGTGGGGCAGGAGAAATAGCACAGCAGTAGGGCATTTGTTTGCCTTGCATGTGGCTGACCCGGGAGGGACCCCCTTAGATTCCCAGCATCCCATATGGTCCCCCAGGCTGTCAGGGGTGATTCCTGAGTGCAGGACTAGGAGTAACCCGAGTACTGCTGGGTGTGGCCAGAAAACCAATCAATCAATCAATCAATCAAGCTAAAAAGAAAAGAACCTATGTCAGTAGTGTGCAAGACAAGCACCTTCTCTGCTGTATTATAACTCCAGTCCCAAATTGCTGTTATTGATAGCTGTTAATATGAGCTTCAGTAAATCAAAAGGATAGTTCAAGCTCACTTTAGACCTTACTAGGTTCTTAAAACATGCAACTTAATTTTTGTCATTAGTGTGGGATATGACCAGTGTACTCCTGACTCTGCACTCAAGAATTACTCCTGGCTAGGCTCAGGGAACCATATGGAATGCTGGAAATTGAACTCAGTTTGGCCATGTACAAGGCAATTGCTCTACCTATTGTATTATCTCTCTGCTCTGAAAAGTACAATTTTAAGCAGTTAGATCAGAAAAGTAGGTCCTCCGATATAGCTGTTTCCTTCATAGGCAGAGGGCATTTATTCTTTGTTCTCAACTTCCTAACACACAGACATCAAAAGAGACACCGTTATTCCAGAATCAGCTGTACTGGCTCTGCAACCCACTGCATATGTGACTTGGCCTCTATGTGTCACTGTTTCCTTATGTTTAGAAAGTAGATAGTAACATTTGTGGAATAATGAAGACTTAAACAGTTAATTCATATGAGCAGAATGTGGGTGCTGGAAGGGGGTACTGTCTGTTTTTCAGGCTGTGCCTGGCAATGCTCACAGCTTACTCTGTGTTCTAGGATCACTCTGGTGGTGATTGGGGTTGTGGTGTTGGAGACCAGATCTATGTTAGCTGCAGGTACTGTGCTCAGGAATCACTCCTGGTGGGATTGGGGATACGATCTGGGGTGGGAGGGATTGAACCAAGGTTGGCCACATGCATGGTTGGCCCTATCTGCTGTACTATCTCTGGCCTCCCCTTTTATTTTGGGTCACACCTGGCCGTGCTCAGTGGTTACTCCTGGCTCTATGCTCAGAAATCACCCCTGGCAGGCTCAGGGGACCATATGGGATGCCGGAATTCGAACCACCGTCCTTCCGCATGCAAGGCAAACGGCCTACCACCATGTTATCTCTCCAGCCCAAAGTCTCTGGCCTTTTTATTTTATTTTATTGGTTTTTGGGCCACACCCGGCGGTGCTCAGGGTTACTCCTGGCTGTCTGCTCAGAAATAGCTCCAGGCAGGCACAGGGGACCATATGGGATTTGATTTGAACCAACCACCTTAAGAGGGAAAAAAAAAAAAAAAAAAAAAAAAGAACCAACCACCTTTGGTCCTGAATCGGCTGCTTGCAAGGCAAACTTTGCTGTGCTATCTCTCCGGGGCCCGTCTCTGGCCTTTTATTAAACCATTCTGTAGGCCAGCATTTCTAGGAATGGGCCTTGAGCACAGAACCAAGAGTAAGCATGTTGGGTGTGGTTCAAACACCTTTCCCCCAAAAGAACTTAAAAAAGTATAAAATCTTTTTTTTTCTTTTGTGGTTTTTGGGCCACACCCGGCAGTGCTTAGGGGTTACAAAAAGTATAAAATCTTAAAAAGCATTTAAGAGGGGCCGGGCGGTGGCGCTGCAGGTAAGGTGCCTGCCTTACCGCGCTAACTTTGGACGGACCACGGTTCGATCCCCCGGTTCCCATATGGTCCCCCGTGCCTGCCAGAAGCGACTTCTGAGCGCATAGCCAGGAGTGACCCCTGAGCGTCACTGGGTGTGGCCCAAAAACCAAAAAAAAAAAAAAAAAAGCATTTAAGAAAGCCTTTTTCTCCCCCTATTTTTTTATTTCTAGACTCAGGAAGAAGGGAGAGAGGGAGGAAAGGAAGGAAGAGGTAGGAAGGAGAGAAGGAAGGAGGAAAAGGAAGATAGAAAGACAGGAGAAAAAACAGAAGGAAGGAAGAAGGGAAGGAAGAAAGGGAAGCAGAAAGGAGGGAAAGGAGGAAGGACTGGTGGAAGGGAAGAAGTAAGGAAAGAAAAGAGGTGGAAGGAAGGAAAGGATGAATAGAGAAAAAAATGAAGAAAGGGAGGAAGGAAAAGAACAGAGAAGGGAAGAAGGGAAAGAAGGGAGAATGTAGGGGGGAAGAAGAAAGTAGGGAGGAGAGAGAAGGGAGGGAGGAAGAAATGAGGATGGAAGGAAGGAAGGAGGGATGATGGAGGAAGGGGCAGAGCAATGAAGAGGGAAGGAGGAAGGCCAGGAATGGTTATTATTTTGTATAAACATTGGTATATGCATAAGAATGGCAACAACAACACATTGCAGAAAAGCAAAAATGGTACTATAACAAAATAGGTAGTGAGTTAAATAAAATTCTTAGAGAGGGGCACGCATCCTTAATTTCTTGCACCCTCTTCTTGATGCCTCTGCTGAAGAACACGGAAGAGGCCATGCAGATGACAGAGGACAGAGGAAGTACCTGGTTCTTGACCGGAGTGACATAGCCCTTCTTCCGGTAGTCGACGGACTCGGGGGTTCTGCCTTCCCAGTCTGGGACATACAGCGTGTCATTGCTGCGCGAACGAGAGGAGGGCACTTTGAACCCTGTCATTTTCTGAACCACCTCTTCACTCGTCTGGGATGGAGAAGAAAGAGACCAGGCGTGAGTGGGGAACCGAGAGCAACACGACCGACCAGAGGATCAGAAGTTGTGGCTCAACTCACCATGTCTCCCAAGTGGTTCATAGCCAGTTCGTATGTGTGGATACCACGAGAAGCCTCCAGGTTATGGTTGGAGATATGTTTTAGATTTTTTTCCCAAATTAAACGCCGAGCAGTTTCATCCACCTAAATAAAAGTACAGTCAGGACGGATATCAACTGTGTCCTGTGACATCATTTAGGCAATTCTATGAGGTTTAGGAGAAATGACCAGCTGACATTCTAAGTCGGGGAATTTATTAAACGCAAATAGAAATATGAAAACGGGCCAGAGAGAGAGTACAGCAGGTATCATGCTTGCCTTACACATGGTCAACATGGGTTCAATCCCTGGCCTCCAATATGGTTATCGAGCCCTTCCAGGAGTGATCCCTGAATGCAGAACCAAGAGCCCTGAGCACCACCAGGTGTGCCCCCCAAATAAAAATTTTTTTTTTCAAACAAATATAAATAGCAGCATTGCAACATTGAGTAATCTCTTTTTGGGGGTGATAATACCCAATGGTGCTCAGGGGTTACTCCTGGCTCTGTGCTCAAAAATCGCTCCTGGGAGGCTCGGGGGACCATATGGGATGCCAGGATTTGAACCACTGTCCATCCTGGATTGGCTATGTGCAAGGCAAACGCCCTACAGCTGTACTATCTCTCTGGCCCTAACATTGAGTAATCTTTAGAAAAACTGCTTCCGGAGTTTTCCAGGAAAAAAAATTAACTATAAAAGAGAAGGCATAGGACTAAGAAAAGGTGAATTGAGAAGGAAAAACTAGGAGGAAGCAAAAAAGAACAAAACTGCGAGTGAGTTATTCAGATGAGCAGGTACTCTGAGAACCAAGATGGAGGTGAAGGGCTGGCACCTGGCTATTGTACTGTTTTCCATGGGTCTTCTTCCACAGTTCCCACTGCACATCCAGGATCTCCTCAGGATATAACGCAACACTCAACACGGGCAGCACCACTAGAACCTTGAATGTGGTCCACATCCTAGAGGAGGGTAGAAATAGGGGGAGACACTTTCATTTATCTTTTTTGACTAAGGGATTCATAGGCTAACTTGAGATGAGGAAGTAGGAAGCATCATATTCTCAATGGCAGTTTTTAGCATTTGGGAGTCAGCAGAAATCCTTTTGGAAAGTTAATGAATTTTGCAACTTACTATAGTCCTATATTTTCACCTGCAAAACACATGCAACCCACATGAATTCTCCATGGAGAAATGTTCTCACTGACCACAGTTAAGTCCAGATGAATGACATTGTCTCCACACACTCCCTTCCACATCCGTTCTGTGTTACACACACATGGTCTTGGAACCTGTCTCCAATATCCCAACATATAGAGTGAAAAGAATATTCAATACAAGTTTTGCACACTGTTAGTTTTTGTGAAGTATCCTTTTCTTGTCTATTTATTCTGTCAACTCTTGCTAGGAGCAGGCAAAGATAAAGTTGAAAATTCTTTCTGTACACTGTGACTATTCCCTAACTCTCTGACTTTAACTTGTTTTTCCTTCTTTCTCCTCAGCAGGCAGGAAATTGTCCTAATTTCAGCCAGCTGCGATGGGCCAGAGGTTTTCCTTTCTTTTTCTGACAACAAAGGGAAAAACTCCCTGATTTACAGAAAAAAAAATCTCAGATGAACCAGGTTGTTAGAACATCTGAAGTGGGAGAATACCCCATGTTCTATTCTCATTAAATTCAGCTTTCCAGTTCTAGCATACAAGTCTTTCATGTTTTTCCTCCATTTTAAGAAGTTCGTCTGGAGCAAGCCTCTCGTTAATTTTTAATTATCTTTTTGGTGTGTGATCTTTGCAAGCTTGCAAAATGTCTCAGAGGACATCTAGTATCTAGAGTGAGGGTAGGATGTTTAGGTATCTCCTGGCTACTCCACTTCCCTTCTGGCTAGTTAACTCTTTGGGCAACACAAGAAAACTTCTTGGTGTGGACGTTTAAGAGTAAAAAAAAAAAAACTTTCCACATCCTTTGCTTTCATTAACAATCATCCATATGAGACAGGCAAATCCTGAAAGAATCCTAGCAGCCTGGACAGATGCTACCAGCACAGGAAATGACTAAGGGCATCGCTGCTCTTCCTCGAAGCCTGCTTAATTCCCTTCCATATTCACAACCAATGATATTTCAAACACATATCTGAAACTGAACTGCAGAAATAAATGCAAAACTCAACCTACGAAGCAGAAAATGTTACCTGATTCAATCTGTTCTCTGGGCTTGTCTCGGCAACGGAGTGTGGACTCTGTGGGAGGATAACCAGGGTGCTAGATATATTCTGGCAGGAATGCGGAAGTGAGCTCCAGCTATAGACTGGAAAATTTGGACAGGGAAGGGAGGCGGGGAGCGAAGTGCTGAGAAAGGGGGGTAGGGAGGAGGGAAGATGACCAGAAATGTCTGAACCGATGCTGTGTTACTAAGAAGTCAGTTGCACAATTATTTAAGGGCAACTAAGAGCACATATTATTTTTGGTGCCACTTACCTTTGGAAGGTAATTAGAACACAATTAGTTTCCTCCACACTTGTTTTGGGCCCACATCTGGCCGTGCACAGAATTTAATACTGTCTCTGCACTCAGGAATTATTCCTAGTGGTACTAGGGGTATGACATAGGATGCCAGGGAGCAAACCTTCATAGTCCATATGCAAGGGAATCACCTCTTTTCCTGACTTTCTGCCACTCTCTCCCCTACTCTAATTTTTTTTGTTTGTTTGGTTTTTTGGGTCACACCTGGCAGCACTCAGGAATTACTCCTGGCTCTATGCTCAGAAATCACCCAGCAGGCACAGGGGACCATATGGGATGCCGGGATTTGAACCACCTTCTTTCTGCATGAAAAGCAAACGCCTTACCTCCATGCTATTTCTCCGGCCCCAAAATATGTTTTGTTTTATTCAACAGGAATACTCAGTAATTTATTTGTACTTTATAAGCTTGCTGGCTAAAAACCAATTTCTGAGGTACAGGAATAGCTCTCAGGTCTAATAAGGTCTCACTGAGGAAGGACATGTCCAAATGAGATCGTTCTAAAAGTAAACAGCACAAGAAAGAGGGGAGAGGTGAGGAAAGGGGAAAAGGTCAGGTTTTCGAGTGAAACTGGGAACTTTGGTGATGGGCAATGTGCTCTGGTGAAGGGTGTTGTGCACTCACTGAAACTCGATCATGGACAACTTTGCGATTTGAAAAACAAAACCCGGGGCTGGAGAGATAGCATGTAGAAGGTCAGTGGTTCGAATCCTGGCATCCCATATGGTCCCCTGAGCCTGGCAGGAAAGATTTCGGAGCGTAGAGTCAGGAGGAACCCCTGAGCGCTGCCGGTGTGACCCAAAAAACAAACAAAAACGACAAAAAATAAAAATAAAAACCCAACTGTATTATGAAACTTGTAATTACAGTGTTTAAATAAATTAATTTAAAAAAACCGTGAGGTACCTTGAAGGGAATTAATTTTTTTGTTTGTTTTTTGTTTTTGGGCCACACCCAGTGACGCTCAGAAGTTGCTCCTGGCTTGGGGGACCATATGGGAAACCAGGGGATCGAACCGCAGTCCATCCTAGGCTAGCGCAGGCAAGGCAGGCACCTTACCTCCAGCGCCACTGCCCGGCCTGGGAATTAACTTTTATTATTATTATTTTTTTGGATTTTGGGCCACACCCAGTGACGCTCAGGGGTTACTCTTGGCTATGCGCTCAGAAGTCGCCCCTGGCCTGGGGGACCATATGGGGCACGGGGGATCGAACCGAGGTTCGTCCAAGGCTAGCACGGGAAGGCAGGCACTTTACCTCCAGCGCCACCACCCGGCCCCGGGAATTAACTTTTAAATTAAATGAAGCTGTGCCAATTAAAACAAAGACAAAAGAACCATGGGATTTGGAATGATTGTACAGTGGGTAGGGTGTTTGTCTTGCACACAGCCAACTAGGGTTCAATCTCTGGCATCCCATGTTTCCCCAAGCGTGCCAAGAATAATTTCTTAACACAGAGTGGGGTAACTGGGTCACTGGGTGTGGCCCCAAAATCAAAAATCAAAAAAGGGAAGGAAAAAAAAAAACCATCAGTACTCCCGGTAATTTATGTAATCAATACCACAAGGACAGATGGGCTCACATGACACTCTTCTGTCGGTTGCTAACATTTCCAGACCATGGGCATGCTGGATGACCAGTATCTGTCTCAGTTATGACATGGCCTGACTCAGGAACAGTCACATGAACTTCTCCAATGCTTCCCCAGCAATCCAAGCATGTGACGGATCACAAGTCTTGTTTGGTGTTTAAACTACACCCCCACTCTCCCATTCCTTCCATAGCAGAGTCCAAGAGGATATTTGGAATAGATAACAACAGGCTTCCTGTTGATTTGTATGGACATTCTACATAGGTTTAGAATGTTACATGGGTTGCTTTTTCTGATGTTTTTGTCTTGTTATTGGTAATATCCGGTGGTGCTTGGGAGACCATAGAGTCACGAAAAACATGCACAACAGTCCATGCAGGTATCCTATAGCTCTTGAGTTTTAAGGCTTGTTAATAAATCACTTAGGACAGGAGGGAAGCCAGGTACCTATACGAGCAGTTTCCATTTTCCCACCCCTAATTACTTGGAGAGGAAAGAATCCAAATTTCCCCTTCCCTGAAAACCTGATCCCCAGAACACGCCACAGTCAGATGTGCTCAGAATGATTGTATGCGGAGTGAGTCAGGATTGGGACTCTGACGGGAAAGGGACCGAGTTATCGGAGGCCCAAGTTTCAGATTCTTGACTTAAAGACATTGTGCTTTGTGTCTGTATATCTGGAGCTCAAGCGATAGATACGACAAGTTGTAGGTGTAAGCAGCTTATGAATTGTAAAGGAATAATCAAGACGCCATAAGAAAGACCACACAACACAAGAAAGTATATAAAAGGAAAATACTTTGTTTTTTTTTTTTTTAAATCTTTGCTACACATCATTCTTTTTTGCCACTGTAAGGCTTGGCATGGATATTCGCAGTACAGAAATGACCAACAGGCACAAAACGATCAAACACAAAACCCTGAAGGAAAAGCAGAAACAAATCCCCAGAGCATCTTTCCCCCCACCCCAAACCCTATAGTCACTGTACAATATCGTAGTCCTGATCATACTTAAAAAGTCGATTATTTAAAAAAACAATTCCACTGGAAACGCAACTTTTTGGTTTCTTAAAACTGTGATATAAATATAAATGTATACTGTATATGTGCACATAGAATACAAAAATAAACTGTCTCCTCTTCGCTATTACTGGGCACCATGTTGGAGACAAAGGGAGGGAGACCCAGTCATGTCGCCTCCGCCTCGCCAAGGCCTCGGTGCTCCTTAATCCCCTATGGCTACATTTACTGCATCTTCTTAGGCATTCCTTCTGGCACTTAAGATACTGGCGGAGACAATGTGGGTTGGAGGAGCCAAGGCCAGTGGAGGGGAGAAGGCTGATAACAAGTGGCTGTCACCTTTGGAGGTGAAGAGGGCAGGAGCCGGGAACTACATTCCTATGGCTAAAACAATTTAACTTCTTGACCCTGTTGGGGTGGGAGTCCAAGCCCCAGGTATCATGTAGGCTTACATTGACACTATGACACAAAATCCAATCCCAGAAGAAGACTGTGGGCTCTGAAGAGAATTGGATCTGCTATCGCCAGACTGCATACTTTCAGGATGGACTGAAAGAAGCTACTTTGCAAGGCCTTGGGCCTGATATTCAGTGGAGACTCCAGCAGTGAGATTTTCTACTGGGACTGTGAACCCAAGAAGTTGATGCTCCATGCAGAAATAACTTCTATGAACACACTGTATGTGAAATGCAGCATTTTCCTTATGGCCAAATCTGGGGTTTCTGAATGTGTTTATGTTTTCAGATCTTCCATAAAGGGAAGAGCACCAAAAGCAGGACTGACCCGGCTGTATCACTAAGTATGTTCTGAGAGAGATCAGCCAGATCATTAGAATACCATAAACTTGTCATTACAGTTGCGTATTAGCAAGGCACAGACCAAAGTGCAGCAAAGACATTTATTTAAATATTCTTTTGGCTGCAATACTAAGTGGAAAAATATCTGGAAGATTTTACTGCTTAGGACTCTGAAAACACAAAGAAAGACAAAGACAAAATCTGGGACAATTTTTGCATAACTCCCAAATAGGGAGGAAGAAACCAACAGAAAGCAGAAAGTCTCTTGTTTTCTCTCTTTCTTAAACACTGCTTACAGGCAGCAGGAAGAGTCTGCACACCTTTAGATTTCCAGACACACCCTTCATGTTGCAGAGGCCTCCAATATGAAGTCACTGCTCTTCTCTCCCATCTTCGTCAGAACTTTCCCCCTTAAACAAACCACAGTATCCAAGACAAATAGTGGCACTCAGGTTCTCTAACTGACCCCAACACAAACCACCTATGCACACATTTCTGGTTTGGTCAGGGAACAGTGGAAAGGCTTTCTTAACGTTGTCCAGCCTTGTTTTCCCCAGGGTTCCGAAAGTCTCAAGGATCCATTCCTTTTCTTACTAATGTCATCTCAGAGGTGGCAGGACAAGAGTGCGTGTTAGGGGTGAGGGGAGGGAAGGGAGAGCAACTTTTATTCTGTTTAAAGAAATAGCTGATTGTAAGAATAAATGGTGACTTTTCTCCCCCACCCCTCTATCCTCACCCCAACAGTTCTATTCAGAAAAGGAGGGAAACATCGTCAGGTCAGGGAATTCTTCACTGCTGTAGCTGTTGCTCTGGTCTCCAAGCATGGACAGCATCTCCTTCAAAAAGAAGGAGAAACTTGGTCACACAGCTGCTCCTCTACGTTCACCAAGAGCCCTCCCCACATCTCCGAAGTAACCTCTCTGGCCACTGGTCTCAGCTGAGAGATCTCAGGAACAATTCTGATTCCTCTAGATGACAGACTTTTTCCCTAGTGCCATCTTCTGGGCTTTCCTCCTCCTTCCACATTCCTGGACCTCAGTATTTCCAGAGAAAAAGAAACATTTGAAGTTTCTGTTCATTTATTTTCTTTAGTTTGTTTTGGGGCCATACCCAGTGGATTGAGGGGTTACTTCTGGCTCTGCACTCAGGAATTACTCCTGGTGTGACTCGAAGGACAATATGTAGTGCCAGAGATTAAACCTGGGTCGGTCCTGTGCAAGCCAAGCACCATACTGCTGTACTATCTATCACTCTGGTCCCAAGTTCTACCTTGTTTTAACCTGCGTTTAAACTAGCTCTTAACTTTGGATTCCTGTTTAAGATGACTACATGCTCATGCAGTGCCCTGAGGACTTAGATAATAGATAAACAGGTGTTTACCATTATAATCAGTGTAAGTACACCCAATACTAAAATGGGAAAATTATTCTTTGTCACTTTTTCTTTTTTGGGGGGGGGGTTCTGGGCCACACCCAGCAGTACTCAGGAGTTACTCCTGGCTCTGCACTCAGAAATTACTCCTGGCAGGCTCAGAAAACCATATGAAATGCCTGAGATCAAACCCAGGTCAGTTGTGTGGAAGGGGAACTCTACCCACTGTGCTAGTGCTCCTGCTCCTTTTTGGCATTTTTGACTTTACATCATTACCTAGGGCCTGCTAAAAAAAAAAAA
>PVKC010039780.1:0-12468 GCA_004027635.1 Crocidura indochinensis | reverse complement strand
TTCTCTTCTCTTCTCTTCTCTTCTCTTCTCTTCTCTTCTCTTCTCTTCTCTTCTCTTCTCTTCTCTTCTCTTCTCTTCTCTTCTCTTCTCTTCTCTTCTCTTCTCTTCTTCTTCTCTCTCTCTCATTTTTCTTCCTTTCTTCCCATTTAGACACTGTGGTTTACACTGTTGTTAATGAAGGTGTACCATGCATATCATTTTATCTTCTTTCACCTCCTAGTTTTGGCCAGAGTGATTATTTCCAATTATCACTGTCATACTGAATGCTTCTCTGCCCTAACAGCACTGTTCCACTATTTGTGGCAAACTTCCTAATATAGATTGACCCTCCTGGCCTTCATCTCTGTTGTTTCTGTATATTATTACCATACTATTTTTCTTATATTCCAAAAGTGAGTGAGATTATTCCATGTATATTCCTCTCCCTCTGACTCATTTCACTCATCTCAATACTCTCTATATTATATAAAGCAAGTTTCATGACTTCACTTTTCCTAACAGCTGAGTAGTGTTTTATTGTGTAGATGTACCACAGTTTCTTTATCCAGTTCTCTCTTCTCAGGCACTTGGGTTGTTTATAGCTTCTAGCTATTGTAAATAGTGTTGTGATAAACATAGAATGCAGAGGGTTTTTTTTTTTTTTACATTTTTCGGGTGGTGTTTCCTAGGGTATATCCCTAAGAGTGGTATTGCTGAATCATACGGAAGCTCAATTTCTAATTTTTTCCAGCATCTATGGCAGCACTTGTGACATGTACTAGTGTTTATGGTGTGAGATAATGCTTCGTTTTTTTAATAAACATCTCCAAGAAAAATTACTTTCAAAGTATCAGCTTCAGACGTGGACTCACAGACGAATATACAGAGACAACCATTTCTAAGTCCAAGTTACAATGGAATGGGAATTTATGCTCACCACAAAGGCAGGAAGGAATGGAGGGAGAAAAGAAGGAAGGAAGGAAGGAAGGAAGGAAGAAAGAAAGACAAGGAAGGAGGGAGGGAAGAGGGAAGGAAGAGAGGGAATGAAGGACAGAGGGAGAGAGGGAAAGAGGGAAAGAGAGGGAGGGGGGTGGAAGGAAGGAATAAAGGAAGAAAGGAAGGAAAGTCTATATTGAAAAACTCACCAAATTTGATCATGTTTATCCTGGATTTGAGAAAACTTGAAAACATTTTTGAAGCAGCTGTCTATTATTTGCAATAATATTGACGCCCTATGGTTAGAGTAAAAAGTTATCACCTCCACCTTATACCTTCTAAATATATTAGCATTCTAAAGCCAAATGTCTCCCATACCCAAATTCTTGCTACACTGAAAAAAGTAAGGATATTCAGGATTGGGAGTTGAAAATTTAATGAGCTACAGCTGATGAAAATTCATTTTTCCTACTTCTGCTATTCATTTTCAATTGCTGTCCTCTTCAGTTATAGACACATAATTATTAGAGAGCCTCTTCTTTCAGTTTATGTTAAATATTCTGATTTTTTCAATATTTGCAATATCTATTTTCCTTTTTAATTTTTTCAATTGATAAAGTGTACAAAACATAAAACCACTTTCTTCGAAATATTTAACTCAATGGCATTCCATATGTTTAAGTTAGTAACCATCTTTCATTTCCACAATAATCTCATCTTTTTTTACCTGAATAGTACCTATTAAATACTATGTCCTTATTTTCCCTCCCTTCTAGTCTCTGGAAAAAAACTCTTGTACATTTTTTGTCTTTGAATTTGATTTATCTAGAAAGTTTATGTAGGTGGGATCATAGATTTGTCATTTTGTACTTGTCTTACTTCACTCACTGTATACTTCATGCAGATAACAGAATTTTAATTCTTTTAAAATTATTTTTAATAATTTATCATATCATTTTCAGCCCAAAAACTTATTTATTACAATTCATCTTCTAATTATGGCATGATAACTCTATTCATCATGTTTAAAAGATAATCAGAGCAGCAATTTGTTCACTAGTGGCATATGAATGCATATTTGTCTTTCCACATATAGAACTACAAGCCAAGAGTTCTCAGTACATGAAATAGCCAATATGTGTAATAAATACCCTTAAATACCACTGGGTAAGAGAGAAGAGAGAGAGAGAGAGAAAGAGAGAGAGAGAGAGAGAGAGAGTGTAAGGTCTAAGGCAGTGCCTTGATTTCAGCTAACTCCGTTTCATTTCCACACTAATACTGAGTATAGTTCCTGAGCATGGAGCACAGAGTAGGCAATGAGCCCCTCTGGTTGTGAATAAACCATCCTCTTTATAAAAATGAGAGGCCTATTGTGTCATTTCTACAATGTAATTGTAGTGTGAAGATATCAATGCGTTTCCTTGGGCTTCTTATTCCTGTAGCTAATTAAAAACTGGAACTTTGAGCAGCAGAAAAGGGTTCTTTAAAGTTTCAGAGAAGACGGATTTTCAAGTGCATTAGGAGCTGAAAAGGAAACACCATGGCAGAATAAAGGGCTACACATATAGTGAGTAAGGACACATATAGAAGTGAGGACAGCATGTCAAATGGCATGCTGGGTAGCAAAGTCAAGGGTAGTCATTCAAATATGCAAAGACAGAAGATTAAATTCTGTAAATCTATATGTTGTGTGTATAGTAAATTTTCTCAAGTATAATATTTTACAATGATACACAGCGATAATAACTAATATGTCAACTTTGCTCTTTTAGAGCAGAAAATGTTCGAAACTATCAAAAAGAAATGATGTGAGTTGATTTTGACTGTTCAGTCTTAACTTATATTCCCAAATATTTCATGCATCCTCGAATATTTTTATGTAATACATATTTTTCTTTTATTTAAAAACCATTAGAAAATTGTTCATATTAGAATTTCAATCTTACATTGTACATTACACTTCACCATGAACATTTCTCACTACCATTATCACCAATTTTTCTCCCACCTTCAACCATGCCTTTCTCTGGGGCAGGCATTTTACTCTTCACTCTTTCTTTTCCTTTATTTTTTTAAGACTTTGTGATTTGCAGTATTGTTAATGGAGGGGTACCATGCAGTTTATATTATCACTTTCCAATACCCATTTATTTCTGGCGTGATTAGTTTCAACATATCATTGTCATAGTGGTTCTATCTCTGCTCTAACGGCACTTCTCCACCATTTGTGGCAGCTTCCTATCATGGACTGGCCCTCCTGGCCTTCTTTTTTATTGTCTCTGGATTGTATTATCACATTATCTTTTCTTTGATTTATATCCCATTAAAGAATAAGATTTTTTTATGTTTATCCTCCCTCTTAATAAGTTCACTGAGCATAATACTCTCCATATCTATCCAGTATAAGCAAATTTCATGACTTCATTTTTCCTAACACCTGCATAATATTCCATTGTGTAGCTGCACTACAGTTTCTTTAGCCACTCATCTCTCTTGAGTACATGGGATGTTTTCAGGTTCTAGCTGCTATAAATAATACTGCAATGAACATAGAAGTGCAGAGGGCCTTTCTTTTGTATTGCATTTTTGTATTCCTAAGGCATATCCTTAGAAGTGGTATTTCTTGATTATACAGAAGCTCAATTTCTAGGTTATTTTTTCTATTTTAGGAATATCCATACTGTTTTCCAAAAAAGATGGACTGTCCTACAATACTACCAGCTTCAAATGATGCTTTCTATTTCCCTGCATCCACACTGATTGTTTTTGTTCTTTGTGAAATTGTCAGTCTCTATGGTGTGAAATGTTAACTCATTGTTGTTTTAATTTGCTTCTCCCAAATGGTTAGTGATGCAGAACATAGTGATGCAGATCAAGTGCCTTTTGATCATCTGTATTTCTTCTTTTTAGGAAATGTTTTTTCATTTCTTCTCCCCAATTTTGAATGGGATTATATAATCTTAAAGTATTTTTTCCTGTTCTAAAATCTTTATTTATTAACTCTATACTTAAGATAAACCAAGCCAAACTTCAGGTATGGACCACTTCAGGATACAAACAAAAGGAACAAATAATCTCGTAAAATTCTGAATGAAGAGTACCAGAGCTTAAAATTCCATTTTTTCTTTACAAGTCTTTGCAAAGAACATTTATGAACATTAAAATTCCGAAGCCAGTGAAGTTTATGTGGATGCCTTATTTCTGTGACCTCCATCATAAACTAGAATTATCCATATCCAGGGACTGGAGAGAAGGCATGGAGGCAGAAGGTTTGCCTTGCATGCAGAAGAATGGTGGTTCTAATCCCGGCATCCCATATGGTTCCCCCATGCCTTCCAGGAGTGATTTCTGAGCATGAAGCCAGGAGTAACCCCTGAGTGCTGCCGGGTGTTACCCCCCCCCCAAAAAAAACAAAATAAAAAAGAATTATCCATATCCTAACTTGAGAAGAATAATTTCTCTTCCATTTCCTTTAATATACTCTAGAGTCACTAGAGTGACTCTAATATATTCTAGAGTCACTTGTATAACTCCATTTGGAATAAGTAAAAAAAATTTAATGGTTTCCCTATTTACCTGTATTTAAACTAACCCATTTTAGGTAATACTTTATGTAGTACTCTCTTTATATCTTTTTCTTTCATCATTCCTTAATAAAACTCTCAACATCACTGTCTCCTTTTTAGGCATTTTGGGATTTGGGAACACAGCTATCAGTTTTCAGGGTTTACTGCTGACTCAGATCTAGTAGGTCACTCCTGGAAATGTTCAAAGAAATATCAATTGTCTCCAGGGTTGCTAGTTTATTTTTTTTCTCCTTTGTTAAAACTTGAGATCCAAAGTTCTTATGAAATATGGTTAGATCAAACCAGCAACCATGTTACACAGATCTCGTATGTGTGTCTAGTTTGACTGGATGGCTGACTTACTGAGACAAATAATAATTTTATAAGTGCTCTGTGTAAGAGCTCCTGCAGATTTTTACCAGTCCGGAGATTCCCACACTTTCAATTTATTTGCAGCATTCTTTTGGATCAAGAATGGTAGCAGTCTATTTTAGTCACGGTTTTCTTCTATTCTACCTTTATCAAGATTATTGACAATTTGACCATGCATTGTATAAATAAAAGCTTGCATATTCTCAAAATTATATCACAAATGTTTATTTGGTTTACATAGAGAGGTAGATGGGAGGTACATTGCCATTTTATACATATTTTCTTTATTTTATTTTAGCCATGGATTTTTATTACTTTATTTAGACATCATGGTTACAAAATTGTTTATGATTGAGTTTTGTTCATACAATGTACATCCCTCTTGGGGCTGGAGAGATAGCACAGAGGTAGGGCATTTGCCTTGCAAGTGGCCAACCCAGGACAAATGTTGGTTCGAATCCCAGCATCCCACATGGTTCCCTGTGCCTGCCAGGAGTGATTTTTTTTTTTTTGGTTTTTGGGTCACACCCGGCAGTGCTCAGGGGTTACTCCTGGCTCCATGCTCAGAAATTGCTCCTGGCAGGCACGGGGGACCATATGGGGCACCGGGATTCGAACCGATGACCTTTTGCATGAAAGGCAAACACCTTACCTCCATGCTATCTCCCGGGCCCTGTCAGGAGTGATTTCTAAGTGCAGAGTCAGGAGTTACCCCTGAGTGGTGCCAGGCATGACTTCAAAACCAAAAAGGAAGGAAGGAAGAAGATTGAAAAAGCATTCTTCAACCATGAGGCTTCTACCCTGCATGGTTATTGCTTAGTTTTGATGAGTAATAATAAAATTCTGAAGCAAAGTTAATGATATCTAAACAAGCTATAATATGGATGCTAAATATCTTCATATTCCAAACAAGGTCAAATAACAAACCAACCAAATCCTCATAAAATGGCAACAAAAGTTTCATATAAATAATTTCTAAAAAAGTTAATAAGCTGTTATCTCATAAAATACAGAGTGGTTGGGTATATTAAAATGCAAAATATATTGGGGCCAGAGTGATAGCGCAGTGGTCAGACATTTGCATTGCACGTGGCTAACCCAGGTCAGACCTGGGTTCAATTCCCAGCCCCTAACTAGTTCCATATATTCCCCCAATTCACAAGTGGTTTCTGAACACATAGTCAGGAATAACCCCTGAGCATCACTGGGTGTGGCCCAAAACCAAAAAGGAAAAAATATATAACCTCCTATTGAATTTGAACTATTATAATAAATACAGGTTAAAAGTGACAGTCTGAAATACTCATACTGGTTAATATCAGACTAAGAAAGGAAGGAAGAGCTATACTTATTTCATAACAATACACTTGTTTTATAACAACCTAAGAAAATAACGAGAGAAAATATACATTATATACTGAATTAGAGATCAGTATGTCAAGAAAACATAAATTTTATCAGTATATCTGCAGAAAACATAAGGGCAGTAAAAATAATAATGTACCTGAAGAGATACGCTAATGTGAGTGATGTAATACCCTACACTCATCAATAGATATATCAATAAAGATAACACAATAAGAAAATAAGAATTCTAAACAAAGAATTAGAAAATTGAAACTAATAGAGAGGTATGGATCTTTACCCATAAGCAATAAGAGCATGTTCTTTTCAAGTACACTTGGATTGTATTTCAGGACAGATCACAAGATGGGGCATAATATTAGTGCATATAGTCTCACAAAATAGAAATCATATAAAATATCTTTTAGTTCACAATGATATTCAAGTGAAATTATTTGTAAAATAATACATGGATAAATATTCAAGAATATGAATCTGATAAAAATGTATTAAAAACTATTGGCACAAATACGAAGTGAAATAACAAATAAAATAGTGCTTAAAATAAACACAAATTAAGAAGCAGGTTCTAGAATCTATGGAAACAGAAAAATTTCTAAGAGTGAAGTTCATAACAATACAGGCTTACATGAGTAAACAAGAAAAGATCAAATAAATAATCTAGCCTCACAACTTTAGAAAGTAAGAAAAGTAAAACAAATTAATTTTGTAGTAGAAAGGAGGAAATGATATACATCAAGCCATGAAATTCAGACTATTGTATCCTTATTACCTGTACTACAATAAAAGAAGGCTTGAAATAGTATCTTTGATCTATAGAACAAATATGCTATGAGAAATGTATGATGGCATGAACATTTTTAAAAAGACATCCTCTTTTTTAGTATCTCTTCCTCCATTATCTAGTTTTCAGTTTGAACTCAAAAGTATTGTTTTTTGGTAATAACCACCTATTGTGTGGCTCACGGATTGTTCTAGCTCCAAATGAGAAATTAATTGTGCACTATCCTTCACCAGGACCCTTGGCTACACAGCAATTTATCAGATTAATCATACTTTAAAGTTCCAATTCTAAGAACATAAGTGGTCAGCTATCGCTTTACTGATAGCCTCACTCTAACTCTGAAACCTGCAGCCCCAAAATACTAAATTTTTATTTATTTGGGACTATACCAGACAATGCTTAGGGATTACTTTGTACTTTGCTCAGTGGTCACTCATGGCAAGCTCAGGGGACCATATGTGATGCAAGCCAGGGCAAAATGGGGATATTAGGAGGAGGTTTGAATTCATCAGCTGTATGCAAAGCATAGAGTACTATTTCTCCAGCCTGCCAAATCTTATGATCTTATGTAATCTTACTAACTCAGAATAAAAGTAACCTGTCCCTTCTTTATGTACAAATGTTTTATTTGATTTTATTTATTGAATTTATATCCACGTTTTTGTTTTGGGGCCACACCTGATGGTGCTCAGGAGTTTTACTACTGTCTCTGCACTAAGTAATTATTCTGGCAGACTCAGTAGACCATATGAGATGCCAGGGATCAACCTGGGTTGGCAGTGTGCAAGGTAATTTCCCTACCCACTGTACTATCACTAGGTTCCCAAGATAATTTCCATTCTTTAAGAAACCCCACAAAATTTTTATGATGAGATGTGACCAATCTCAAATATTCCCCAGAGCTGACAAGAAAATTCTCTCATATTCTGTAACAAATATTGCCTATTGTTGACATGACACTTTGCACTATAAACATGTTTATTTAATTGCTTCCATTTGATTAACATCCAACCTCATCTGGAATATCGTGCAAGAGGTATTCATCATGCATTATTTTTTGGTACCCTTTTTGCTCTTGAAATACATAAAGAAATCTTCACAGAACAAGCAAGAAAATCAAGACTCAATTCTAATCATCATTCTCCTCTCTTTTATTTATTCAATATGAACCTAAATTTCTCAAGCACATATAATATATACATTCATATTCAGTAAAAAGCTCCTGATCATGTTTCTCTGGGAAAAATTTCACAGAGTTTAACAGGTGATTTTGAGAATATTTTCCTTAATTCATAATTTGTCTGCTGATATGTGAGAAATACTATTGGTCCAGTTCAATTTAGTCTAAGTCAAAATTTCCAGACTTTTATGCCTTTCTGTTTTAGTTCAGAGATATTAATTTTGTTTCAGCTTTAAATTTGTTGTTCTCTAGAATTTAATCACTAAATTATATACACATTTATAATTTTTACATCTTAGTTCAAAGTTGTTTCAAATCTTAGTTCTCTGTTAAGTAGGTGACTTTAAACTCCTAAGTTAAAAATAAACATAAATTCCTTCACTCCTTTGTTTTAATTTCTCATTGCTTTCTGAATTTAATTGATGTTGAAACTCGGAAGACTGAGTCTTGTTTCTTTTGTAGAAACTACTTATTTTTAGCTATACATTAATTTTTAAAACTTTAATTGTGACTTTGAATAGTTTTTGTGCAAAACGTACCTATTTATGATATTTTGAAATACACTGTTTTTAAATTTTTAATAAACTTTTATTATTTATTTTAGTTTGGGGGGAACACCCGGTGGTACTCAGGGTTACTACTGGTTCTACACTCAGAACATGGGTCCATCCTGAGTCCGTCCTGGGTGTTCCCTGTGCAAGACAAACACCCTACCGCTGTGCTATCATTATGGCCCCAATTTTTAATAATTTTTAATTGAATCACCATGAGATAGTTATAAAGCTATTCATAATTGAGTTTTAGTCATTCATTGTCCATCACCCACCCTTCACTATTAAATTGATTGAATTTTTTGTTTATTTATTTGCTTTTTGTTAGCTTTGTTTGTGGGGTCACAACCAAGTGCACTTAGGGCTTACTAGGTCCTGGCTCTGGCAAAGGGATCAGGGCCATCGTAGGGATAAGTCGGTTCATTCCCTGACCTTACAGCATCGTGGGACCTATCCTGAAGCAGCTGGATCGGCTGCAGAACCAGGCAGGCCCTGTATGGAGCAAGTGCAGGAAGATCTTCTCCCTTCCCAAGGAGGAGCTGGAGCCCAAGGAACCGAAATCTCGTGTTTCTCTCACTAAATCATTGTGTCACTTCGAGATCGAGAGTCTCCTGGACATTGGCCACCAAGAATTAAACGGGGATTACTCTAAGACCTTCATTCTCCAAACTGCTGATAGGAAACACCAAGACCTCAAGTACATCTCCCTAGACATGAAGGTGACTCTGCAGATGGGAAAGTTCAGTGACATTGTGGAGAGGTTCTTAATTGTGGATTAAAGGAACCCCTATGAGGACAAAGATGGACACATCAAGATGGCCACGAACTTGCCTCTGGAGAAGGATGCAGAGAACTTCCTCCTGGAGAAACCCATCATGCCCTGCATTCTGGACAAGAGGATCATTTTCATTTTCCACTATGAATTCTTCTAGGAGCTGGAACCCCACCACGTGCCAATTCATCAGGGTAGGAGACCTGTCAGCCAATGACTACCCCAATCTTCAACACCTTGAAATCTACATCCTCAAAAGTCGCTAGAAAGAGTTCTTTTCACAGCATCTGAGCTTCTGTGAGTTCCAGAACTACCGACTCATAAGGCCTTAAAGGAGGGGCTGAGGATCTTCTGCCTCAAGACCCACAGCTGGGCAGAGGTGCAGAGCCAATGGGAGCTGTTGCAACTGCCTGCAAGACCTGTGTTACCCATCATCAGCCTGCAGAGTGGAGGGCATGCTGGAGTCCCAGGGGCCAGCAGGGGAGAGATGTTAAGAGCATCCAGTCCATCTGCTCCTGACTCCATCCCCTTTCTCCCTCAAATCATACACCAAATTCCTTTAACCTGACACCAGTGTCTGGAAGATTTTTATGCTCAGTAAAATGAGTCAAAGGAGAGGGCTAGATAGAATATCTTACTCTTTTATAAGATTTAAGAAAAAAGAAAAGATAGTGTGGTAATAATATCCAATGATAATGGTGAGTAGGGCCAGGAGAACCAGCCCCTGTTGGGAAGCTTGCCACAAATAGTGAACAGTAAAGTTAGGGCAGAGAAGGAACCATTATTACAATGATAATTGGAATTGATCACTCTGGACAATAATTGGGTGTTAGAGATAATGTGCTATCACAATACGCCTCAATAAAAATAGTTCAAAGCAAAGTATCCACAAGGAAAAATAAAGGAAGCGATAGATAGACATAGATAGATGATAGAGAGATGATAAATAGATATATAGATATGTAGAAAGATAGAGAGGTAGATAGATAGATAGATAGATAGACAGATAGATAGATAGATAGATAGATAGATAGATAGATAGATAGATAGATAGATAGATAGATAGATAGATAGAGGAGTTAAATGTCTATACCAGAGGCTGAGAGGGAGAATAGGGGGAGAGAAACTGGGAACATTGATGGTGGAAAATGTTCATGGGTGAAGGGTGGTGTATACTGTAAGACTGAAACTCAATCATGAATCACTTTATAATAACAATGTTTAAGTAAAAGGAAAAAAATGAAATAATGGGAGGGAAGCTCATATGCAAACTTGTAGTAAAATTTGTCTTTGAATTCAGTTCCGGGCACTGCTCTTTTCCATGTATCCTAGATTAGATAGGAAATACAACTGCTTCATCAGGTAACACAAACATTGGCCTTAAATTTAGACTTTAATTAAATCTTTCCAGTCCACCTCCTCCCTCCTTCTCCCAATTATTCTACTCCTAATTCAGGGATCTACCTGTAGGAAGGAATCTAGATTAAGACCATGATAGAGGGGTTTATTCATTTTTACTTTATTGCCTTTGTCCAGTTTGTGACTTAGAGCGGTTTTTCATTCACTAAGGTAATGATAGCTCATGTGAATTAAACATGTTTTTACTTCTTAGCATAAAATCTCAAAGGAAACATCAGTGTTAATTAGAGAAAGTGATATTGTAGTTACTGAGAGAAAGAAGCCTATCAGAGACAATATTAAGGGGAATCCCAAGGCACAAAGCTGAACCATTCACCTGAAAACTGTTTTCTATTTCAACTTCGTAGGTCAGACAGTGCCAATACTCTGGAATCTTGGAGTTTTCTGCTACTGGTATTCAAGAAGATGATCACATACACCCACAGAAAATAAGTTGTAGTTAAGATGGCTACTCTCTGTGATAGTTTATGGAATTAATTCTCACTGGATGAGGCCTTTACACACATATTTTCAGACAGGATGTTTATTATGAGATTGGCAGGAGTCAATTTCTTGACTTTGCAATTGATCATTGTGCACCATGCAAGATTCAATACACGGAATGAGCTGCCTTTTATCACATATCTTGTAAATGCCTGGTTTTGATATCCAAAGTGAATGAAAAATTTGTAAGCCCAAGTGAACCTCATTATTTTTAATGTACTTTGAGAACACATGAGAATTGACAATGGTCAACTTTGCTTTGAGGACTGTTATGTTCACCTAAGTTAACATCAAGTTTTTCTGTGTATTAATGATATTGACTTTTTATCTTGTTGCCAGGTCCTTTCCTGTATTTTCTCAGCTACTGAAACTCTGATAAGAAATCTCTATGGATTTTATATTCCAATTCAGTACTTGTAACAGTTTGGTGCTCTCTTCTAGTCCCCATAACTTTATTTAAGTACAATTTAGAAATAATTGATACAAGGCATAAAATTTAATTACTTAATGCATGTAATCATTGGAAATATTACAATACTAGTGTTAACATATATCAAGTCATGCAGTTAACATTTTCTGACTTGTGATTGATTTTAAATTCTCTTTTAGCAATGCTCAAGTATAATATATTTATAAAAATATTAACAATAGTAGTTATATCATTATTGTATTATAGTATATTATTATTGTATATTATGTAATATATAGTACTATTGTTATGTAATATTATAACAATACCATAAAACTATTATTTTTTATTTGGGGCCACACCCAGTGACGCTCAGGACTTACTCCTGGCTATGCACTCAGAAATAGCTCCTGACTTAGGGGGGACCATATGGGATGCCAGGAAATCGAACTGTGGTCCATCCTAGGCTAGTGTTTGCAAGGCAGATACCATACCTTTAGCACCACAGTTTCGGCCCCCATAATATATTATTAGTAAAATCACTATTGTTAACAAAATAACCAAGATATATCTTATATACTAAGCATCATTACCTCATAATTGGAAGTTTATAACTTTTATAGAAATCCCACACTTATACTAGCCACTACCA
>PVKC010039779.1:0-12464 GCA_004027635.1 Crocidura indochinensis | reverse complement strand
TTCTTCCTTCTTCCTTCTATTTTCTTTCTTCTTCCATCTTCTTTCCTTCTTCCTCCTCCATATTTCTTCCTCTTCCTTCTTTCTTCTCCTTCTTCTTACCTTTCTCTTCCTCCTTCCTCCTCCTACTCCTCCACCTCCTTCTCCTTCTCCACACTCGGGTCACACTCGACAGCGCTGAGGGGTCACACCTGGTTCTACACTCAGAAATCGCTCCTGGCAGGATTGGGGGACCATATGGGATGCCAGGATTAGAACCACCGTCTTTCTGCATGCAAGAAAAACACCCTACCTCCATGACATCTCTCTGGCCCCTTCTTCTTCTGTCTTTTCTTCTTGTCTATTTTTACTTCTTCCTTGTCTTCCTCAGAGAATTATCTGTTCATTTCATCTCCCTATTTTTTTTTTGTTTTTTTGTTTTTTCTTTTTTTGTTTTCGTTTTTGGGCCACACCAGGCGGCACTCAGGGGTTACTCCTGACTACCTGCCCAGAAATAGCTCCTGGTAGGCACAGGAGACCTTATGGGACTTCGGGATTCGAACCAACCAACTTAGGTCCTGGATCGGTTGCCTGCAAAGCAAACACCTCTGTGCTATCTCTCCAGCCCCCCTCCCTATTTTTGATGAGGCTTATAGATTTATTTTTTGTTGATCATTGTATTTTATACATCCTGGATATTAACTCTTTAACTGATTTTGAGTGCAAATATTTTCCCTGACTCATCTATCTTTTAGTTTTAATTCATATTTATTTTACCATAATTCCATATGACATCAAAGTTTTTTGCTTTGATGCATTTCAATTTTGTTTCTATCGCCTCTATCAAAGGTATCATATCATTGAAGACTCCTTTGAGGTCTAGTTTACAAAAAATTCTGCCTTTATTTTCTCCATGTACTTTACAGGTTCAGATCTGATTTCAAAGTCTTTGACTCTCTTTGAGTTTACTTTTGTATAAGATATAAATCCTGCTTACAGGTCTATGTCAATGTCACAACACCATTTATTGAAGAGGTTGATTTTATTTTATTGCATGTTCTCAGTTGCTTTGTCAAAAATTAGCTGACCACATATATGGGGGTTTGAGCATTGATTTTTTTTTTATTTTGACCCATTGGTCAGAGAATCTGTTCCAGTAATATGCTATTTTGATCACTATGACTTTGCAGAATAACTTCAAGTAAGGTAATGAAATAACTCCTAGTTTCTTAATTTTCCACATGGTTTTGGCTATCCAGATCTTTTGTGATTACATGTTAACTTTATAATTAGCTGCTCTAATTTGGATAGGAATTGCTTTGAATTTTTGCAGTAATTC
This sequence comes from Crocidura indochinensis, assembly GCA_004027635.1. Taxonomy (NCBI): domain Eukaryota; kingdom Metazoa; phylum Chordata; class Mammalia; order Eulipotyphla; family Soricidae; genus Crocidura; species Crocidura indochinensis. The sequence continues at coordinate 11,149 of PVKC010039779.1, read as the reverse complement.
CTGTGAAATGGCCATTTTGATAATATTGATTGTGAAATATTCTTCCATGTCCTTAGGTCTTTAATTTCTTTCTTAAGTGTTTTAAAACTTTCATATTATAGGTCTCTCACCTTTTTTTACAGTTCTTTTTACTTTCTTAATGTTCTTTTTGTTTTGTTTTTGGGTCACATATGGCAGCGTACAGGGGTCACTCCTGGCTCCAGGCTCAGAAATTGCTCCTGGCAGGCATGGGGGACCTTATGCGATGCTGGGATTTGAATCAATGACCTTCTGCATGAAAGGCAAACACCTTACCTCCCTGCTATCTCTCCGGTCCCTCTTAATGTTCTTTTTGACACTCTTTTAAATAGGAGAGATGCTTTCATATTTTTCTACTCTTTATTATTTATGTCAAGGAACATGAACTACTTTTTCATTGACTTTTTAGCCAGCCACTTTGATCTATTGGGTTATTGTTTCTAAGAGCTTTATGTAGACTCTTCAGGTCTTCAATACATATCATTCTATAAGTTTCCCCTTAAGAATGTCTTTTTCATATTCCCATAGATTTTATTAACTTGTTTTTTCATTATCAGTAGTTTCAAGGAATCATTTTTATTTCTTTCTTGATTTTCTCTTTAATCTAGTGGTTATTTACCAGCCTCTTGTTCAGTCTCTAGGTAGTTAGAATTTCTCCACTTCATCTTTATATGATTAATTTTTATTTCTGTGGAATTGTGGCCTGATATGATATGACTTATATTTATTAATTTATGTAAGTTAGATTTATATTCTCAAATGTGTTCTATCCTGGAGAATGTTTTATGTGCATCAGAGAAGAATATATATTTGGTTTTGTGAGAATCCATTAGTCCCAGCTCTTCTAGTTCCTCACTTAGGGATTTCTTTCCCACACGAGATTATATAAAAGGTTCACTCCTAGTTCTTTGCTCATAAATCACATCTGACTGAAATCCAAGGACCATATGCAGCGCTAGGGATCAAACCTATGTCAGTCAGGAAGCAAGGTAAAACCAGAGCGAGTTTCTCTCTCTCTCTCTCTCTCTCTCTCTCTCTCTCTCTCTCTCTCTCGCTCCCCAAATGAGAAATGATTTTATACAGAAATTCAATACAGAGACTAGTAAAATGAGAAAAAATGGAAAACATTCTGATAGTTATGTTATGTGCTTTAAAGAAATCTGGAAGTACAGGAATGTTAGGAACTTTGCTAAGTCATGTGATATGTTTCATAGCCTGAAGCACCAAGAATTTGCAGAACATCCAGAAACATGTGGGAAAATCTCACACTGTTGAATGGAACCTTTACCCTGGCAAGTCTGTTACAGTATGAACAATGGTGTTTGCTTCTCTTTTGCTTTTAGATATGTGTAAATAATTCTTCTTATAGGTGGAACCAGAATCTCGCTGTCAGAATTTTTTTAAGTTATTCCAATGCAGAAAACAAATGGAAAAAAATGACTGTGATTAATAATGTGTTATAATTACTTCGCCTGTTTTATGTTGATAGTTCCCCATTTATATTGGTCTTTCCCAAAGTATTGATTTTCAGAACTCTTCATATTGTGTCATGAAAATATTCTTCTGAGACCTCTTGCTGCATAGTTTAGCAAAATTAATCAACAATCCCTTGTTTTGTCCTTTTGGATCCATTCTAATACTCATGCCACACTTCTTTTGCTTATATTAAATTAGCTAAATATAACAGGGGGTCTATTTAAAAGTGTCACCAAATATAAAAGTATCTTACAACTCTGCAACATTCTGATACTTTTCTTTGCTAAGTTCCCTTCCTACACATTACATTCCTATGATTCTGACTTGGATCATAGACTAAAATTCTTCTAATCTTCTCCAGTTATTATTTGTTCCTTCATAAAAATATCCCTCAATAAATAATTTGTTTGATTAATCGTGTTTTGCTGTCTGCTTCTTGGGTAATTAAAATCAATACATTAATTAGAGGGTAATGGCTTTTTTGTGATATTTGTTAATATTTCTTTCTATCACACATATTTAGGATTTTTTTTTAAATTTTCTTTTGGGCAGAGCCATTTATGTTTACTTTTAGGCAGTAGTTCTCAAATATTGGAGCAAGCGCCCCAGGGGGGCATGAGGTTCCGTAAAAGGGGCACACGTTTGACCTCAGTACATAAACACTGTCATAAAAAGCTTAGCTCCGTGTTTATGTCTCTGTATGTCCCTGGAGCTGAGAGTTGCTGTGTCCTGCTTCAAATCCCGTTTCGAAAAGCTACGCGTTGTAAAATGTGCTCATTGTAGCCATTAATCCAGACATCACCTGAGTTCAATTTATTTTATATATTTTTGTTTTGCAGGTTAAAGTTTTTTTTGTTTGCTTGTTTGTTTTTTGTTTTTTGTTTTTGGGCCACACCCGGTGACGCTCAGGGGTTACTCCTGGCTATTCGCTCAGAAGTCACTCCTGGCAGGCATGGGGGACTATATGAGGAACCGGGGGATCGAACCGCTTAGCGCAGGTAAGGCAGGCACCTTTACCTCTAGCGCCACCACCCGGCCCCCAGGTTAAAGTATTTTTAATAAAGATACTATTAAAGTCACTCGGAGAGCGCGAAAAATGTTTTCTTCTTCCTGGGGGGGGGGCATGACAAAAAATAATTGAGAAGCAATGCTTTTAGGGATCACTGGCTATACGTTCTGGGATCATTCCTGATGGGGCACCAAGTTTATATACCTTGTTATTGATATTTATATGTATTGAACCTGAATCAGGTGCATATAAGACAAGTTATTTACCTACTGTACTTTCTCTCGTCCTGAAAATATCTTTATTTCATGTTTATACGTGAAATGTTTACTACAAAAATCTTGAAATGCTTACGTATGGGGGGCTGGCAAGGTGGCGCTAGAGGTAAGGTGTCTGCCTTGCAAGCGCTAGCCAAGGAACGGACTGCGGATCGATCCCCTGGCGTCCCATATGGTACCCCCAAGCCAGAGGCGATTTCTGCGCACTTAGCCAGGAGTAACCCTTGAGCATCAAATGGGTGTGGCCCAAAAAACCAAAAAAAGAAATGTTTACTTATTTATGCTAAAATTATAAGGTAGTACTTATTTTCTCAGTCTTTAAATGATTTTATCTATTTCACAATTAAATTAGCATTTATTTATAAATAATGTTTACTCTTTACTATTACCACTTTATTTTTACCTTTTATTTTTGAAGTTTCATAAAATATTAAATTGTTTATATACTATTGAAAACTTGTAAAGTTACCATCTATTATTCTTTATTGAAAAATGTTTAATGGCAGGACCAGAGAGATGGTACAGGGGTTAAAACCCTTTCTCAATTTGTTTGACCCTGGTTTTATTCTTTAGCATCATATATGGCCCTCTGTGCATTGGGCATAGCCATAAATTTATACCTCACCCAATTATTTGAACAGCATTTGGTATACATACAATTGTACTATTTTCAAGTGAAATGCACAGCTTTTGATTTCTCATAACTGGTAAACTTAGAATAAGATGCTGGTAGTATCTCAGATACTTCCTTCTCACCCAATTACCTTCTTACTTAAAGATAACTATCTCATGGTCTAATTTTTTTAGTTATGCCCATTTTCAAAATAATTTTATAATTTATATTTTTCAAACAGTATATACTCAATCATGTTTATTTTATTCTGTGCAGGATTATAATATGATATATATTTATTGGCATTAATTATAGCATTTCAGCCCATAAGTAAGTGAATGCCTATCCTTATTTGTTCAATGTTTAGTTATTATGAATCATATAAACATTTGTGTGAAAGTCTCTGGGAGCACATGTGACAGAATGCCCACTGGGACAATCTTGTAGAAACAAAATTCCCATATCATATGTCAAAGTGTAAATTTCAGGGGGTGGGAACATTCAGCCCACAAACCATATATGGCCTATAAAAATCACAGACATGTATGCTTCTCATCAGCTTCCTGTGGTTTTGTCTGCCAGTATTGTATGGCCCACAAATGATGCTATAAATATACAAATCACTCTCAACAGAAAAAGTCACCAACCCTAAACAGTATTCTTTAATAGATATTAACACCTTCTTTTCCAAAGTTGTTATATTGATTTCATCACTATTAGGGAACAAGAGTTTCTATGGTCAGTCTTCATTATTGTAGCCATTTTGATGTGGCAAAGCAATCACATATTTATCTGATTGCTAAGGAAGTTAAAAAACTTTTCACAAGTTCATTGGTTAATTGGATTTCTTTTTTGTTAAGTGGTTGTTCTGGGTTAATTCCCCTGAAGTTTTTGCTGAATTGTCATTAAAACTTTTTTCTTTTTTTTTTCTTTTTTTTTTCTTTTTTTTTCTTTTTTTTATTTTAACACCTTGATTACATACATAGTTGTGTTTGGGTTTCAGTCATGTATAGAACACCGCCCATCACCAGTGCAACGTTCCCATCACCATTGTCCAAACTTTTTTCTATTTAGCTTTATTTAAAAAAAATTGTTACTGAAAAATAACCTATTCAGTACAAATAATTTTTAAAAAGCCAGTAAAATCCTAAGTGTACAGGTAGATGTATTTTTCACAATGCAAATTGCATTTGATACAAAAACTTACCAAAAACCTAATAGGACTTTTCATGCCCAATCCCAATTAGTTATATATATACATACACACATACTATATATAAACATGTATATGAATGATATATATCCTAGATATAGTTTAATATATATGTTTATATATATGTATAGATATACTTCATTCCAAAGGTACTATCTATATGGATTTCTAACCTCTTAATTCATTTGCTCATTTCTTATAATGACATGACCAGAATTCTGAGCATATGTTCTATTATATCTAGTTTATGCCACTCAATCTTTCTTGTATGTGAAATTCACTGTCTCAATGCATGTAACATTAGCTAATTTCTTTTTATGCTCTAGTTGGACAATGCTTTTCTTTAACCCGGTTTTTCTCAATCTTTTTACAACTAGGGCTCTCTTGGGCTTTAGTATCCCCCCCTCCCCCATCAACTAGTGCTCTCGTCTTATGTCATAGTCCTTCATTTACATGACCTTCACTTGTGATTTCCCTCCCAAATCTTGGGAGCCTGTTGGGATGTCAAGATGACCACCCTTCCCAAAATTACTGACCTTTGGGCTCCTGAACAACATAGTTCAATGCTCTAGCCTTATGAGGCAGAGCTGTTGATTCTCTAATACTAAACCAAAAGGTAATCAGCATTCCACAAAGGATCTGGATTCAAACTGAGTATGCAAGAGATATTGTGTCCCTAACTGCTGAGCTACCACCTCAGCTTTATGACTAATTTATTTATATTTAAATCATAACAATATTTTCCTACACTATCCTTTGAAACTTGACTATTTTAGCTTTAAAATTTAGGATTCAATTTTCCTTACATAGGCTTTTTTTGTGTTTGATATTAAATGGGAGCAATATAAACTAGATTATGTGATCCAAATTAAGTCTTATTTTTGAACTTTCAAAATTATAGTGGGAGAGGGGGCCGGAGCGATAACACAGCGGTAAGGTTTTTGCCTTGCATGCAGCCAACACAGGACAGATCCCGGTTCAAATTCTGGCATCTCATATGGTCCGATGAGCCTGTCAGGAGCAATTTTTGAGCACAGAGCCTAGGGTAACCCACCACACCGAGCACTGCCGGGTGTTACCCCCCTCAAAGATAATAGTGAATGTATTTCAAAGAATTAAAGAATTAAGTTTTTGTATTTTGTTGGCTCTGGCCTTATTCTATTCTACTGATCCATTTGTCTATAGTCCTTGAGTTACAGAATATAGGCCTTATTAGGGGAGATAAACATAAATTTCAGTGAAATTATATGTAAAGTGTCATTGACAAAAAATGGCTTAAAATATTAAAAACTTGAGACATGGCAGTATATAAATGGATCTTTATTTAACAGAATACCTGTGGAGGAAATAAAGCATACTTGATGTAAAAGAAAAAACTTAAGAGAAACTTTCATTGGACAAATTAGGGAAAGTTGTCAATCCAAGCTTCTTAGTTTCGATATCTTTTTAATAATTTACATACAGAATGCCTATTATTTTTCCCTTTAATCTAATATGAGCTACATATAGACCTTTAAATTTTCACATAACTTTAGAATCTTTTACTAATTATTGAAAAATACTTCAGAATGTTTGCTTGATATTAGTACTCTACCAATATACAAATTTTGTCTTTCTTTGTAGCTATAAAACAAAGATTAAAGTAAAACCTTTGTCTTTCTTTGTTTCTAGAATTTGTATCAGAAAAGCCGTTTCAGTTTTCTCACTGCTTTGACTGTATGTGTATTTTTTGATCTACAGAGATATTTGTCTTATTTTAGAGTAAGACTTTCTATTTTCAGACTTTTAAAATAGTTTGTTTTATATTATTGTCATTTATAGCAATGGAAGACAAGGTTTTAAAAAATTGAAAAATCACAGTGTCAATATGACAAAAATTCCAACATATTTTCCCAGACCTGTATGTCCCTATTGCCCTTTTCTCACCAGCTATGAATAATTTGCCATCACAAAGCTTTCTATTGCTATTCATTCATCCTATATTCCCATATCTTCAACTACATTTTAAAATTGTATTGTAAAACTCAAATATTACATTTTCTGTGCTGATTTCTCTAAAATACTCCAATGAAAAGTCTCTCTAAAATGGTAACATTGCATTTATAATTTTTCTGGTGATTATCAATTTGTAATTTCATGGATACTTTTGTTAATCTATTCTAATAAGGACTATGTTTTGTGACTCAAAATTATATTTGAATTGTTTAGGCATCTAAATTATGTCTTATTTCTAGTATAGTCCTTAGCATGCATAAGGTGACTATATATTCCATTTTCTAAGGTCAGTTTTATACTGTTGTCCTGAAAGCTCAGTTAATACGCCTGTCTATGTTTAACACTGTATTTAATAACCCCTGGCCTTATTTCCTTAACTGTTGCCTTATTTGGTCAACCTACCTATTTTAGAAGCCTAAAAATGGTAGATGACAAAAGTAAGCAATTAAATTTATATTTTAAAAAAAGGAAAGGCAATAAATTTAAGGGATTAGAAACACATGAGTAATATTAATGGAAGAAAATAAAAAGTGTAAAAAAGATTTGTGGAGAGGTTTTTAAGTATGATACATTTGTGATTTAGATATGTTGAGTTTGAGGTTGCTGGTATATGTGGTAGAATTCACAGATTTTGGAGATAAGAGGTGATTAAAAACAGGTAACACTGTGAGTCAGGTTTCATATTTCTTATTTGAATTTTATGAGAACTAGGCAAAGTTCTTCTCTTCTGAAACATAAAGTTAATTAGAATAGATGTATCGACAATAACTGGTAGCAGTAATTTTATTATCTCAAGGATGGTCCAAAGGTGAGAGTTTGAATTGATTAAAAAAACATTGAGATAAACTCATCCGTAGGGTAGGATGAGAAAGATGAGTCTGAGTAAAGAACATGGATACTGGGATATAAAATGAGTGAACAATTATACTAAAATCAGTATATGCTCTAATATCAAATACTGAGAATTAAAGAATGATTGACATACAAATGAACACTAGAAATATAAGTGATTTCTCACTGACTACCAGGAAAATGCGAATCAAAACTGGCCAACAATAAAAATATCACCTTACACCAGTAAGACCTGCAGAGTTTAAAAAGAATAAAAATAACTTTTATTTGCATGGATGTTTGGCAAAGGAACCCACACTTATTGCTGGTGGGAATGCCTACTGTTTCACCACTTTTTGGTATGCAATTTAAACAATTGTCAAAAAAACTAAGATTTGAGATTATATACAACTGAGCAATTCCATTTCTGGTATTCTACCCCAAAAGCACAAAAACTATTCAGGAAATACATTTCCCTTCTATGTTCACTGCCACACTATCCAAGAAAAGATCACCAGACTTGAAGGGGGGAAAAAAAAACTATGGTATATATGTACGTTGGGATACTTGGCACTAAGACAAACTTGTAATTTGTCTTTGGACGAATGCAATCAACCAGAAGAAGGGGGCTGGATACAGATACAGATTAATCTTTTACATATGTGGAGTATAGAGAAGATCTTTAGGACTGGCCTATGTAAATGATCTCATATGAGCAAGGGGCCAGGAGTGAGTGAGTGAGTGAGTGAGTGAGTGAGTGTGTGTGTGTGTGTGTGTGTGTGTGTGTGTGTGTGTGTGTGTGCAGGAGGATAGGAACACTGAGACAATGATAGAAGGAATAAACACTGGTGGAGGATGTTGGTATGTATAGGTGTGTTAGGCCATACCTTATTTTACTCCAATATAAAGACTTCTGCCCTAGTTCCCTCAGCTCTTCAGCCAAGGTCTCTGAAATGTAATTACCCACCTAGATTGCATTAACTCCATATAAAAACTTTGTTACTGAACTCTCCCATGACCTGGGCAAAATAATTTGTTGGCTTGGTGGGTTCTGCACCACAGGTTGGAGGCCTTTGAATCCTATGTGTTTCATCCTTATTCTTGGATTGGATTATTAATTTTTCATTTTTATCCTGATCCAGACCTGTTTTCCCAGACTGGATTATGGCTTGTGAAGCCCAACATAGAACCTTATCACTAACTGTATTGCAATCACAGTGCCTAAAATTAAATTTTGTTTAAACATTAAATTAAATTAAATTAAAAAAGAATAACTGAACATTGAAGATTATTTAAATTAACAATTTTATTAGCTTTCATTATTACCAGCTTTTTGACATTCTTAAATATTTTAAATAAAACTAGTCACATGAGAATCATAGAAATTGCTTTCTATTTTTTGAGGGGCATTTAATAACTTTAATTTCCAAATATTTTTTGTAGGCTAACTGCCAAATACCTCAATTAAATACTTCTTTCTCTTAAAGCACATTAATTTTTAATAAGACTGAACTCAGGGCCAGAGAGATAGCTTGGAGGTAAGGCATTTGCCTTTCATTCAGAAGGTCGGTGGTTCAAATCCCAGCATCCCATATGGTCCCCTGTGCTTGCCAGGGACAATTTCTGAGCATAGAGCCAGGAGTAACCCCTGAGCACTGCTGGGTGTGACCCCTTTCCCCCAAAAAAACAAAAGAAAAATGAACTCTTCTCTCTCTTTTTTTAAGAGATGAATACTTGTCTTAATTATAGAGGAATGAGACTTTTGGCATTGAAAATTGATTTCTACAAAATTTTTATAAAAATATTTTTGTGGTTTTTCTTTTCTAAATGTGGAAGTTAAAAAACACACACAATTTATTTTCCTTACCAGTAACTTCCCATACAAACAAAATAACAGCTTCTGAGAATTTTGAAGGCTTCTAATAATTTCTAATTTAGGTTAAGCATCTCTTTGGGATTTTCCCCACATGATTCTCATTGGAATTACATGCATTCAAATTGAGCCAGGATATCTTCAGAGTAATTATATTTCTGAAGAGCTAAATAAAATTATGAATATTAAAAGCTAAAACTTAAATAAAGTTAATATTATAAAGAACTTTCATATAGTATTCAGTTGAAATCTCTAACTCTGAAAGATACTCTTTTATTATCCACAAATTTAAGATGATACAACTGAACATCAGAGAAGTCAAATAAGCTGGTGTAAATAAGAGATTTACAGTTAAAAACCCAGGTTTTATCATTTAATCCTTAACCATTTCAGTAATAAAATGTCCAAAATTTGCTGAACTTACTGACCTACATAAAATAAATTTACTGTTGGGTTTTGGGGTTTTTTTTTATTGGAAAACTATCACTAAAACTTAGCATATTAATATGGCTATTTGCAGGTATTGGTAAACAGTAACCTATGAATCACATTCAATTTTCCAATGTAATTTTTAATATATGTCCTCAAATTTAGAATATTAAAAACAGGGAATGGAAAGAGATAGCACAAGTGAGGCCCTTGCCTCCAGGTTTGAAACTGGGTGCCACACATCATGCTTTGAGTACTATCAGGAGTGTTCCCTGAGCACAGAGCCAGAGTAAGCTCCAAACACCACCAGTGTGGCTCAAAAACAGAAAATTTTTAAGATAAGACATTTTATGTTTTTAGAAACAAATCATAGACAGAAAAAGAAACAGCTTGCAAATTTTCTGCATATGACTTGGAATGTCTGAAAGAGTTTTCTTTAATGACAAATTTTTCTGATCTCTGTTATGGCACAATTGGTATTTGGCCTATCCAAAGTATTTGTTTTGCTGGAAAATGCTCCTGCTGGTTGAAGAATTTTAGCAAAGGGTCATCTAAATTGTTTTAGGACATCTCTGGCCCATACTACCCTGAGAGTTTGTGGACTAATTATGCAATTTCTGAAGCTAGAAAACTGTAACCCCTCAGAAAAAGGTAATTTATCTATGTCTTTCTTGCACCAGAGTTCTCCAGGAGCAGGTTAGCCAGGCACTTTGGTCATTTGAGTATGGAAGTTACTTGGAGTTATTTTATATTTCCAACATCCCCAATAGTGTTCTGAAATATCTGGTTTAAAACTGAATTAGGGGCCTGAATGATAGATAGTACAGAGTGTAGGGTGATTGTTTTGCCTATGGCCAGCCATGTTTTGATCCCCAGCATCCCATATGATCCTCGGAGCACCCAGTAGGAGTGAAGCCTGAGTACAGAGCCAGAGATAAGCCCTGAGCTCCACCAGTGTGACCCCAAAAACTTAAAATAAAATAAACATAAGCCACACATCCTGATGGTTATCTAGAAAACATTTTTATTTTATTTTTCCCCTTTTATTTAAACATGATTACAAAATTGTTCATAATTGTGTTTCAATCTCACAATGACACCACCCTTCACCAGTGTACATTTCTAGAGGGCATCTTTAAATCCTGAGACAAAACAGGATAGTTTCCCAAGTTTTGCATTTTGTATAGGACACATCTATGCAAATTTAATACAAGATTCACCCTTATGGAGAACAGTCTGGAGAGTGCTGCTCAACGAACTCAGAATAGAGCTACCATTTGACCCAGCAATTGCTCTCCTAGGTATCTACCCTCAAGATGGAAGGACATTCATTCCAAAGTATGTGTGCACACCACTATTCATAGCAGCAATTAGTGTAATAGCCAAGTCTTGGAACCAACCTCGATGTCCAACAACA
>PVKC010039778.1:0-12443 GCA_004027635.1 Crocidura indochinensis | reverse complement strand
TTTCTTTCTTTCTTTCTTTCTTTCTTTCTTTCTTTCTTTCTTTCTTTCTTTCTTTCTTTCTTTCTTTCTTTCTTTCTTTCTTTCTTTCTTTCTTTCTTTCTTTCTTTCTTTCCTTGCCTTCTTTCTTTCTCTTCTCTTTTGGGGACACACTTGGCTGTGCTCAAAGTTTACTCCTAAGTCTAAACTCAAGAATCACTTTTGGTCTTAGGAACCATTGGGATGCCAAGCACTGAATCTGGGCCAACAGCATTAAAGGCAGGTATCTTAACTGGTGTACTATCTCTCCAATCCTAATTTTCCTTTTTTCAGGGGGCACACCTGGCAATGCTCAGGAGTTACTCTTAGCTACTCTTTGCACTCAAAAATCATCCCTGGCAGGCTTGGGGGATCATATGGGATATCAACGATCAAACTTGGATCTGTTCAGGGTTGCCGCTTGCAAGGCAAATGCTCTACTGCTGTTCTATTGTTCAAGCCCCATCTTTATAATTCTTAATGGTGAGTCTATGGTGATCTTCCTCAATATCTGTCTGTCCATGTAAACCCATCTATAATTAGAAAAGCAATTTATTTACATATCTCTGTCCCAGACACTATGTAAGGAGCTCTGTATATTAAATCCTTTGATTCCCTTCATTATTATTTCTGTGATGAGGGGGCTGCATACTTAACGGTGGTTGTCATTGTAGTAGGGAGAGAAGAAGGGGTAGCTCTTTAGTTGCCATGTTCCAACACACTTGGATGCAGTGTTTCGGAGATTACAAATAGCAGAGCAGCTAAGCTTGCCAATGGAATGGGAGTTAGTATTAGGATTGAACTTTAGACATTATCTTTGCAAGGCAGGCATGCTGTTGTTGAACCAGTCTCTCATCCTATTAATTTTACGTGATTAATTATTGTAGAAACCCACCTAGGTTTTATGTCTCTATCACAATAAAAGTTCATTTTCATTAGCACTCAAGTGCTAATCCAGTCCAGGGTTCTCAGATAGTTTTCTTCTGGGGAGGACAGATCCTGGTTCTTTTCACTGGTGACTCCATCATCATGGGAGCCTGCTTGCTCTTAGCCTCAGCCATCAGGTGGGATGAGAAAAGGAGGAGGGTCACCTTGGAAATTCCGTGGGTGACCTTAGTTGGTGCCCTTCACCATCTCACATTCCTGTGTTGAAAAATTCTTTCACACCAAAGCCCTGAGCATACATGGACTAGGGCAGGAGTAAAGAGTTTGGCTGTAGAAACAGTTGACTCAGATGAGATTTTGCCCATGGTGAAGTTATTCAGACATGAGAAGGCTAAAATCCAGAAGGTTAAGAAACTTGCCCATAGCAATATCAGTACTAATCTCTAGAACCAGGATTCAATTGCAAGGGGGTAGCACTGGGTATGTCAGACTTCAGAACAAGTGGGCAGCTACTCCACATCCTAACAAGACCAGGTCAGATGTTACTGCAAGATACGTGGAGGTGGAAGGAGTATCAACTCTCTGCCCCCAAAGGGTGTTCTATTTTCCTGTTTACAATCTACCATTTGACTTTAGTTTAGGAGTACATGGGTCAGAAGCTTGATGGAATCTCCTTACCTGTCCCCAATCACCCTGGAGGGAAACTGCTTGAGCTCCACCACGGTTCTATTATCCATCCTCCCATCAGCCTTGCTCCCATCCTCTGTACTCCCACCAGTTGTCCTCATTCAGCCATGCTCCCATCAGCTCTTCTCCCATCAGCTATGCTCCCACCAGCACTCCTACCATTAGCTGCCTCTCCCCCCCCAGCTGTCCTCCTTTCAGACATGCTCCCACAAGCTGTGCTCCCATTCTCCAGACCTCTGTTTCCTGAGCAGATGCCAACACTACAGTATGTGTGTTGTGGAGAGCAGGGGCTAGATGAACAGAGCCAGGAGAGGACTGGAGACACCTAGACCATCATAGTGTTAAATGCAGGGGCCACATTCATACTGCTGCCTTATATGGGGGCTCTCCCTGGGCCCTGTGACACTCCACTCTGCCATCCACACAGTGGCGTGACTTTGGTAGGACTCTGAGTCATGCACTCTGGGCAAAATGATTTTTTTCCCCTGGGCTTGAGGCATGTAGCTCCTTGTTTCTCTCTGTGTCGGGTAATCTTGGCACTCAAAGAAGATGATTCAGAGCTTGGGTCCTCGCTGCACAAAGGACACAACCTAGCTCACTAGGCAGGATTTCCTAAAGGGTGTCCCTGAACCACTTGTCAACATAACCTTGACTCAAACCCCACCCAAGGATGCTCAGTGCCAATTCCTGACTCTGTGCTTAGGAGTGGCCCCTAGTGGTGCTGAAGAGGACAAATGTAATGATCTCTGGCTGTACTCAGGGTCAGCAGGATGTAAGATAATTGCCTGAACCCCTGTGCTGCCTCCAGACTGCTTCTCATCTTATTCTTATTTCTTTTTATTGGCGCTAATGTTTTTGCTTTCAAAAGCAGCCAAGAAGGCTGGAGAGATAGTAAGGTGCTTGCTTTGCAAGAAACTGACCCTGGTTTCTGGTTCAATCGACTACAACCATACACTGCTTGGGGTGGTTCACCTTAAAGAAAACAGAATCCTTTGGCTGCTGCCTTTTGTGGGAGAGTCGCACTTCCGGGACCCTTATAGGCCTCTTTGGGGTGTGTTAGCAGGCTGGAGGGCTCATACCCCATCTCCAGCTTCTACTGGCCTGAGAGGGTGCCCAGACTTCTCTCCTCAGAGCCTGGTGGCACGGGAGGCACGCAGAAGGCTCTCATGATTCATAGGGAGCAGGTGTCTGCCTGCAGCTGAGAGTTAAGGGACCTTATCTCCCTGGTGCCAGCTAATCTCCCCAGACCATTTGCTGCCTAATTGTCAAACCAGAGTATTTGTGCAATTTGTGGGACTCCCCTGGACAGGGAAGAACTGGTAGTGAGGATCCTACACAGAGATCCAACTGCTACTCATGAACATCAGGAAAACTATAAATACTGTCAAACAAAACTAAAGGAAAGCCCAGAGCCCAAAGCGTCCAAGTTCAAAGGAAGCTCGGATGTTGTCAAGACCATACTGAGGAAGGAAGGGGGTGGCCCGAGGGAGCCTTTCCACTTCCTTCTGGACCTTTGGGGCTCCCCATGGACTCCTGGCACAAAAGCCGGGACTCAGGGAACTGGATATGGCTCAGGGCTTCAGAGTACATCTACATGAGTTTTCCAAGTTCCATTTCTCACTCTACATGGTCCCACAGCAAAGCTGGGCTTGGTCCTGGAGACCCCAAACTCTGATGAACTGCCCACTGACCACTGAATCAGAGAGCCTGATTGGCCAAATATTACCCTGGAGTCCCTGAGAACTTCTTGGAAACCTCCACAAGCACCCAAGACAAGAATCCTCAGCACTTTAAATCCAGTCCCCAGCTAGTTTCTCTAACCCCAGGAAACTGGAACCCCACTTGACTTCATTCAGTAATCCCCAAGGTGCCTCCCCTTTTCTGGGGGTAGTTCTTGACCATGCTGTGTACTGCGAACTGCCTTAGTCTTTCCCCTCTGGCCCAGTTCTACCTCCCACATATGACTCTAGTTTTAGGACCACCTGGACCTTTCTAGGCCATTTCACAGATTGTCAACAGTTCCGTGTGTCTTCTTGCACCTACTCACACCTACTCCTTCAACAAGCTTGCCTACTGGTGTTGCTGACTGTCTGGTCAGAAATGAAGTTGGGGTTGAAAGGCGGTTTTGCCATCTCCTCGGGTCCAGCAACCAGAGTGACAAAAAACTTGCCCTCCTCAACTGAGAAACACAGACACAGCAGGCAAGGTCCTTGCCACAACAAGACTCTGGTGCTGTATATGACCCTCCCATATCCACCAGTAGTGATCCCTGAGTACTGCCAGCTGTGGTCCCAAATCAAACCAAACCAGCAAACAGATACTCTGTAATTCTAACTGCTTCTGGACTATGAGGGTCTACCGATCTAAAACCATGCAGCTTGGGAAGTGCTAAGGAGAAGGAACAGAAAGCCAGGCTGTAGCCTTTGGAGCAGATGCGATACTTGCCATCAAAATGCTCCTGTGGCCGTGGACAGGCTGAGGGACCAGGTGTCCAGAGGCTGAAAAGTCACATCATCATTGAGCATTGAGCCAGGAGAAGCCAACAAAGACACATCAATAGAGGGTTCTTCTCTCCCCTCCCCTTTCTTATCCTTCTTTTTACTTCCTTTCCCTTCCCTTCTCCCCCCTTGCTTCACTTTCTCTCTTCTCCCTTTCCTTTCCCCTCCTTTGCCTTTCCTTCTCTTCCCTCCCTACTCTTCCTTTCACTATCCTCCATTTCTTTCCCCCTTCCCTCAGCTTCCCTTTCTTTCTCTTCCCTCCTCTCCTCTTCTAATCCCTCCGCTTCCTTTCTCCTCCCTTTCCCTTCCCTCCCTACCCTTCCCTACTCTTCCTTCCCCTTCTTTCTCCCTTCACTCCCCTTGCCTTTCTTTCTCTTCACTATTCTCCCCTACTACTCCCTCCCCTTTCTTTCCCTCCCTTCTCTTCTTCCTTTCCCTTTCCCCCTAACTCTTCCCCTTCCCCTTATGCCTCCCAAACCCTCTTCTCTCCTTCCCTTCCTCTCCTTTCCTTCCTCTCCTTCCTTCTTTCCTTCCCTCCCTTTCAGCTTCCTTTTCCTTTTTTCTTTTCTTTTTTCTTTTTTTGGTTTTTGGGTCACACCCAGCAATGCTCAGGGGCTACTCCTGGCTCTATGCTCAGAAATCACCCCCAGGGGCCCGGGAGATAGCATGGAGGTAAGGCGGTCATCGGTTGGAATCCCAGTGCCCCATATGGTCCCCCGTGCCTGCCAGGAGCAATTTCTGAGCATGGAGCCAGGAGTAACCCCTGAGCACTGCCGGGTGTGACCCCCCCCAAAAAAAAGAAATCACCCCCAGCAGGCTCGGGGGACCCTATAGGATGTTGGGATTCAAACCACCATCCTTATGCATGCAAGGCAAACTCCTTACCTCCAAGCTATCTCTCTGGCCCCCCTTTTTCTTGTAGGGGAGAGTGCTCAGTCCTAGTGATCCTCTGTTATCTGGCCCTAAGGACTAGAAAAGGGCCTCAGATGAAGTGCTGCTGAGGTATTAGATATGTGATGCTGAGTTTTGTATCCATCAATGGTGGAGGACCATGCAGTGCCTAAAATAGAACCTGGGTTGTGTGCATGCTAGACATGCTCCCTAAAGCCGAATAATCTCAGAGCCCAACACCAAGGCTTTTCTTACCAGAGTTGTGAACCGACTCTCTTAGAACCCAAAGAATCCATGTTTTCCCTTGGCTTTCAAAACTTCTTGCCAGGCATGCATTGTCAGGGAGAATAAGTATAAAAATCCCTTTGCGAGCCTGGAACTTTGGCCTTGAGACTGAGTCACAGGAAATGCTGCGTGCAGTTTCCTAAGCAACCCCAAGGCTCCTTCCTCCCATCCATGTTGCCTGACCTTGTGGATCTTGGAGGGCCTCGGTGACTGAAGTTCAAACCCAGGGACTCTTTGGGATTGAGGGGTCAGTCAGGAGAGCTGATGGGGCTGTGGGGCTCAGGGAATGCCACTGGACAGAGAAAATGACAGCAGTGAGATCTGAACCATGCACAGCCCTGTGTGGATGCCCTCACTGCAGCTCTGGCATAGCACTCATGTACCCCTGGGTGCTCGATTCCCCACCCCTGAGTCTCCTTTTCTGTCTAGTCCTGACCCCACTCCATGCATTCTGTGCACTGTTCTGTGAGGCACATTATCACATCACCTCTATCAACTTCAAGGCAATCATTAACTCTTTCTGGACCTATAATAAGGTGCTGTGTTAGCTGTCCTTCTGCATTGGGATCCATCAGATGATTATCTTTTGGTTGCTAAGGACCTAGCATGCCTCGCTTGGCATGGTCTAACTTATTGTAAAAGTTCCTTTTTGGAGGGTTATTTGAACCACACCCCAGAGTACTTGTGAGTTCTGGGTGTGGGTTGTTAAATGTGGTTGTTCGGGGGATAGTGCCACGTATCAAACCCGGGTTGGTCACATTCCTAGCTAATATTTTAAGTCTTGGATTGGCTCTCCTGTCTATAAAAACTCTTTTTCCTCTCTTCCTGTTTGTGGACATGCCCAGCAGTGCTTAGGCTAGGTTCTGCATTCAGGAATTACTCCTGGTGGTGCTTGGTGGGGTGTAGGGGAGGGAAATCATAGGTATTGTTGGGGATTCAAACTAGAATCAGCCAGGTCCCAGGCAAAAACCTAAATCGCTGTACTCTCTTTCTGGTCCTAATAGCTCTTTTTTCTTTTTTATATTCTTATGGAGAAAACAAGTGGAAGCAGAGTTAAACAGCTGAGACTATATTAAGCTGAGAAGCTTCTGCACCTCAAAGGAAATAGTGCCTAAGACACAAAGTTGGGGTTCATGAATAGTGGCATGGCCAGCACTGGTTTTATGCATAATTCAATTATGCCCTTTAATATTGAAAACACCAGAGTCAGAGAGATAGCACAGCAGTAGTGTGTTTGCCTTGCGTATGACTGATCCTAGAGGGACCTGGTTTGATTTCCAGCATCCCATATGGCTCTCCAGCCTGCTAGGGGTGATTTCTGAGTGCAGAGCCAGGAGTAACCCCTGAACATGCTGAGTGTAGCCCAAAAACCAATCAATCAATCAATACAAATAAATAAAGTGTTTTAAAAATAAAGAAAGAAGGGGCCGGAGAGATAGCATGGAGGTAAGGTGTTTGCCTTTCATGCAGAAGGTCTGTGGTTGGAATCCCGGCATCCCATATGGTCCCCTGTGCCTGACATGAGTGATTTCTGAGCATAGAGCCAGGAGTAACCCCTGAGCGCCGCTGGGTGTGACCCAAAAAACAAACAAAAATAGAAAGAAGGAAAGAAAGAAAGAAAGAAAGAAAGAAAAGAGAAAGGAAGAAGAGAGAAAGAAAGAGAAAGAGAAAGAAAGAAAGAAAACATCATAAGCTAGTTTTGAGCCCAGATTTCTAGCCCAGCTGTTTTGTTCTCTCTAAAGAAAATGAATGAATGTTTCCCAAGACAGAACACTGTCTCTCCTCTCCTAAATACAGAGCATGCTTAAACTTGCAGTCTAAGAGATAAAAAGGATACCTGAACATGCTTTTTGGTCTCGGGTTTGCAGTTTTCTGTCTTTAGAAGATTCATAGTGCTCACTTTACGTTTGGGGTCATCGTGAAGCTTCTGTTTGGGGCCAGGAGGTAGCTAGACAGCACACAACTCTCACTGAACTGCAGCTGGAGGCTGTTGGAGCTCTGCTAAGTGGAGGGATACTGAGGCAGACAATGAACCCTTGGCACAGTACCAAAGACCATTCTGTGCCAAACACTGAGGACTTCTGTTGTCAGGACACCTGTTATAACTTGGGATGCAGGTGGGACCTTTTGCTGACCTTTCCCTTTCCATTCCAGGGATTTGCTTGTAGCCTCTAAGGAGGCCCCAGGAGGATGCCAGCCAGGGCCGGATGCTTGTCCTGTAGCCAAGTGCAAGGAGATAACAGGGCCTGGGAGATAAGGGACTTGGACAAAGATCTTTAATCACCCCCTGGATTCCTGCATGAGAGCAAACAAATCAGCAAGACACAGCCTATGGATCCTTGGATGAAGGAACCACTCAGGGCTATAGAGACTTCTGGGTTCTTCATTGGTTTTTTTGGGGGGAACCACACCCTATGGTGCTCAGGGGTTACTCCTGGCAGGCTCAGGGGACCGAATGGGATGCTGGGGGTCGGAGCTGGGTGCATCCCGGTGGTTTGCGTGCAAGGCAAACTCGCTACAGCTATGCTATGCTTTAAAATAAAGTTTTGAGTCACTGTGAAATCTGCAACTACAGAGTTGTTCATGATGGAGTTTCAGTCATAACATGTCCAATATCTATCTCTTCACTGGTGCACATTTTATGCCACCACTGTCCCCAATTTTCCTTCCCCTTTCCCATTCTTGGCTCTGTAGACATTTTATTCTCTCTGCTTCTCTCTTCTTTCTCCTTCCTTTCTCTCTGTCCCTCTCTCTCTCCCTCTTTCCCTCTCTGTTCTTTTACTTCCCTCTCCCTTTCTCTTCCTTTTAAGCACTCAAGTTTGCAATAATGTTACTGAAGGGGATATGAAAGATACCCATGGCCTTTTTTTTCAAAGAAATGTACCAAACACTCCAGAGATTCATATCAAACAATATGCCTCTACGAATAGCTAAAGTAATTATTGAAAAAGAAGCGGGATGCATCAATTTCCCCCACTTCAAACTGTACTATAGTAGTAGACATTAAAATATCATCAAATTGGAATTAAAAGAGATCCTCAGATCAATGAATATCCCAAGATAGACCCTCTGGTATATGATCAATTAGTCTTTGATAAAGAGCAAGAAATACTAAATAAAGCAAGGACAGTCTCTTCAACAAGTGGTGATGGGCAAATGAGACCCCGGAATTCTTGATGGTTAGTTCCTGTTTTGCTTGAAATAATCACACCCGGGGATAGGACTTAGTGTGAACAAGTACATTTTGCTTGCTTCCTCACATGCTCAGCATGCTGAAGTTCTTATTGAGGGCAAGTTTCCTTCTGTCCTCTACCCTTTGTTTTAATTTTTTGTGTGTGTTTTTGGGTCACACCCAGTGATACTCAGGGGTTACTTCTGGCAATGTGCTCAAAAATTGCTCATGGCTTGGGGGACCATCTGGAATGATAGGAGATCGAACCCCTATCCATCGTAGGTTAGTACTTGCAAGGCAGACACCTTACCTCTAGTGCCACCACTCTGGCCCCACCCTTTGTTTTAACTTGTTTGCAAAGGGGGTGTTGAGTGTTTGTACATTTGGCATTTGACTGTAGGTTTTTTTTATTAAATCTATTTAAAGAATATGCATCACATAGTTGACATAACTGATCATAATACATTTATTTCAAGATGGCCAAAAGCAAAGTTATTAAAAAAAAAAAGAAAATAGAAAGAAAAACTAAGGAAATGGAAGAGAAAGGCAGGAGGAAAAAGTTAAGTAGCAAGTATATTTGTTAAAATTATTGTATTACCAATGAACTCATTCAAGCAATAGCAGAAAGTTGGTTGTAGTGTTTGCACATTTGAATAAAGCAATGGTCACATGCTTTGTCTTACCTTTGGGCCATCCCAGCAGTGATTAGGGCTCACTCCTGGCTCTGTGCTCAGGAATTACACCCAGTGGTTACTTGGGATTCAAAGGAGGCACCGGGCAACAAACCAGGCTTGGTCACATGCAAGGCAAAAGATTTAGCCCTGTATTATTTTTGCTTGTTTTGGGGCCACACTTGGCAAAGTTCAGGGATCACTCCTGGCTCTTTGCTCAGAAATTGCTCCTGGCGGGCTCAGGAGACCACATGAGATGCCGGAGATCGAACCTGGGTCCATCTCAGGGTCAGCTGTGTGCAAGACAAACGCCCTGCCGCTGTGCTATCGCTCTGCCCCCACACCCCCAGATTATTTCTCCCACCTATTGGTCATGTACATTGGTTGCAGGTGCATGCAATGTGAGCACTTCATTGTGATCCTTGGGAATCCCAAAAGCTTAGTCTATGGAATTGTGCTTGAACCAGGGGTTGGTGGTGGTATAAGGGATCTAACTCTTGGCATTGCGTTTGCAAGGCAGGTTCCTTGTCCCTGTCATTGCAAGCCCCCCGGAGAGAGACTTAGACACCAAAGTGAATTTGTGAAGAGACCTCATCAGATCAGACACAGGACTCCAAGGAAGAGGAAGCATGAGTCCATATCTGACTTGGTTCCCAGGTGGTGGATATTGGTTGAGGTGAGGAGGGGCAACTTCATGGACTATGGGGTTATCACTAGCAGATGAGTCCCAGAAAACTTTCCGCCATGACTGCTGAGCTTTTCAGGGGAATTCTGTGGAGTAGTTTTCCCTGAGTGAAGACATGAGGAGCTCAGCCTGACCTCCAGCCTCCAGCCTCATCTCTTCCTCCATTCAGCTCTGATTTTGACATGTTGCCAATCTTTACCTTTCAGTTCAAAAAGCATATACAAGGCCAGAGAGATAGCACAGCAGGAAGGCAATTGCCTTGCATGTGGCCACCCAGGATGGACCTGGTTCAATTCCCGGCATCCCATATGGCCCCCGAACTTGCCAGGAGCGTTTTCTGAGCTAAGAGCCAGGAGTAACCCCTGAGCATCACCAGGTGTAGTCTAAAAACCAACCAATCAATCAATAAACAGCTTAAGAAACAAACTAAAACTAAAGCAGATTCATCTTTTTTCTCAGGGACAAATTCTATATTCAGAGGTAAAAAGTAGGATAGGATTGGCTTAGTGGGGTTTGGGGGGAAGGTTAAGTGCTTTTGTTTTTTAAAATCTTGAAGTGAAATATTTCAATGTGTTCTCATCTTCCTGGCCTCTTAAAAAGGGTTTTTAGGAGGCCTTTGATCTGAAACCAGATTTCTCTCCCTCCTGTGTCTCAACAGAACATGCTTCTCTTATGCAGGACAAGCCGACTTCAGAGATCAACATCTAGAATCAATCACTCTGCGTGCCCTTAATTAAATCTTGGATTTGGAGACAGCCTGATGAGAGTCTTAATTCAAAAGACCCAGAGAAAGCCTATGCAGGCTTCACTTCTCCTGACACAATGCCAGTTTTCCATGATTTGACCTTCTCTTGACATCTGTGGACCAGAACATTTCTTCAAAGTGTCTATATTTTCATAACCTAGATGTGCAAGATGACGACAGAGAATGATCTTCGGTTATTAGAGATTTTGGCTGAGGCTTCAGCACAGATTAAAAAACAAAACAAAACAAAACAAAACCAACTATCCCTACAGTAGTTGTGATCCCCTTTGAGGCTGACTTGAGTTCACTTTTTTGTTGTTGTTTTGGGTTTTTTGGGGGGCGGCACACCCAGAGATGCTCAAGGGTTACTATTGGCTCTGTGCTCAGAAATCACTCTGGCTTGAGAAACCATTTGGGATGCCCGAGATTGAACCCGAGTCTGTCCTGGGTCAGCCGCTTGCAAGGCAAATGCCCTACCACTGTGCTACCACACTGGCCCTTGAGTTCACTTTTGTTGTTACGAGGCTTGGACTTCTGGGGCCGAAGCTGTGGCGCAGCGGTAGGGTGTTCACCTAACCTAGGACAGACCAAGGCTCGATCCCCCATCATCCCATATGGTCCCCCAAGCCAGGAGCGATTTCTGAGCACATAGCCAGGAGTAACCCCTGAGCATCACTGGGTGTGGTCCCAAAACCAAAAAACATACAAACAAATGAAAGACAAGGTCTGAACTCCATCAGTAGAGTTGTAAGAACCTCCATTTTTTACACCAATATTTAAATGCAAATTTGATGCCACTCACACAGTCTGCAGACATAATTTGCAAGGGAGTTGAGTCATAAAAAAAAAACTGTGACTACACTCATCAACAAGAAAATTATCTGTTCTCTTCTATAGGCCAGCTGCATGCTCATTACTTAATTTTGTTTTATTTTTTGGGATGGTAACACCTTGTAGTGCTCAAGGATTACTCCTGTTCTCTGTTCAGGTTTCACTCTAGCACTTATGGAGGGACTATACACAGCACCAGGGAATCAAACCTGAATCCATGTAATTTTTTTTCAAGGAAAACCTAATGATGCAATTCTTTCTGGATATAGGCCATATTTTATTCTCTCCTCCACTTTTTATTTGTCATGCAAGAAAAAGTAAAAGGTGTTATTTTAAAGCCATGCATCATCCTTCGGGGACATGAATAAATACATGATCCATTTTAGGGAAAACCTGGCATTGCTGCATTGTTGATGTTAAATGAAATTTATGTGGGGCTATGGGGTCACCCTTCCATAAACACATGTTAAGTTCAACAATGATGCAAAAGTGTGATAGTCAGAAAGAGTGAATTCCAGCTTTCAGAATTGGCTAGTACAATTTAATCTATTTTAAAATTTTGTTTTGTCGTGTGCATGTGTGTGTGTGTGTGTGTGTGTGTGTGTGTGTGTGTGTGTGTGTGTGTGTGCGTTTGTATGCATTTTCCACAGAAATAGGACTTACTCCTATCTCTGTGCTCAGGGATCACTCCTGGCTGAGCTTGGGATGTCCAGGATCACACCCAGGTCAGCAACATGAAAGGCAAGCACCTTTTTCTTTTTTTACCCATTGTGTTATCTCTTCCATTCCTAGATTTGACAACTTTCTTTTCTAACTTCCCTTTTTCCTTTGCTGCCCACAGTTTGGCAGGCTGGTTAGACTGATGAGAATGTCATATATCCTTACCTGAGTGAGTAAGAAGGTCAAACTGTGCTGAACCTGGTCTTTGATCAGCTTCCCTCATCTAACCCAATAATTTTCTACATAAGAACATCCCATCCCTGGGGCTGAAGCAATAGTACAGTCAGTAGAGCAATAGCCTTACTTGAGGCCAACCTGGGTTTGATCCTCAGCATACCATATGATCTCTCGATCAATG